>JAJIRX010000288.1:0-69454 GCA_023853785.1 Psilocybe azurescens | reverse complement strand
TGAATAGTCAAAGGTGCTGACACTGTTGTAATAGTGTTGTGACGGAGAGGAGACTCAGAGCGAATACCAGAGTAAGAGCCAGATGGTAAAAGAGGATTGGCTAGAAATAGATCCAATACGACCTGGTAATCCTGATATCAAACCAGGACTTAGATCATATGTTGACTACAAATAAATTCAAAAATCAAATTATATATATATATATATATATAATAAAAGCTTACAGCCAAAATGTGAACAACTTTTAGACCATCTTTCTTCAACCAGTCAATATTATCTTCAGACACCAAATCTCGGTGAGTAATTGCCTCATATCGGCCAAATGCAATCCAGTCGACATCATCAAGAAAGAACAATTGAACAGGTTCTATTATCAATTCATTTGAATAAGTTCAGTGATGGACAGTTATCTAACTTACTTTGAATTGGAGAATAGTCTTGTGCAATCCTTCTGACAATATCTTGAATAGTTGTATACTGCACAGTATCAGCCACACGGACAGCAAATGAAGATTTAGTTGATGAAATGTTGACAGTATTTGGATCTGATGAAGACTGATAGACAAAAGATCTTGCTCTTTCCTTTGGTCCAATGGCCGAGGTTTCGTGAGCATTGATATCACCCCAAACCTTTTGAGCATCCGCAATATTAAAATAAGCCACCCAATGCTCTACCTCTGGCTATTCCACCTGATGAGCGAGATGAACCCTGAGCAGGGATATGTTTAGGTGGACTGGCTATAACAATATCTATTCAATATATTAATGACTACGAATAAATAAAAATAAATAAATATACCATCATCACAGGTGCTGCAAGATGAGGTTCGGCCTCGAGAGACATGCTCATCAGAATGGGTGGTAGACATTTCACCTTCCTGATAGCAACGACATTCAGAGGAAAGAGCACGAAAACGAGAGGTGGAATTGCCTCTGTCCCGGCTGGGGATATGTTATGCACAGGTGCACGAGAGGTACTAGAGCCATCATAGGCATGATGACGAGCAGTGCTCGTCTTACCTTTATCAAGGCGGGTGCTGGCCTTGGCTAAATCACGGCCACGAGGGGTGGTGGGATCATGCACAGAGCGGGTTGGGGTCCTGTCATGGTCACGGCGTGCACTGGTGCTAGCACGGGACAAGGTGCACCGCTCGTGCAATCTCCTGGGCAGGTTTGGCGGCGGCAGCGGCGTCCACGCCCACCCTCTCCCCTGGCCTCACTCCCGTCGTCTTCGCCGTTGTGGTCGCCGTTGTGGTCGCCGTTGTCGTTGTGGCCATCGGCCGTCCTCGGCGTGGCTGTTGTTGGCCACGTTTGCCTTCGCTGTCGCTTCGCCGTTGTCGCCATGGCCGTGCTCGTGGCCGTGCTTGTGCTTGTCGCGGCCGTGCCCGTGCTCGTCGTGGTCTTTGTCTTCGTCATGGTCTTCGCCTTTGTCTTCGTGGTCTTCGTCTTTGTCGTGGTCCCTCGTCTTTGTCGTGGTTGCGGTCTGCGTCCTCGTCGTTGTCGTAGTCACCGTCCTCGTCTCGGTCGTTGCCATGGTTGCCATCTACGGGCTCCGCGTACGCTAGCGTCCTCGCGTCGCCTGGATGAGCTGGCGGCGGAGACGAGGGCAGGGACGAGTGTAGCAGGGACAGGGGCGGCAGCCGTCAGCCTGAGCAGCGTGGTGGGGTGCTACCGTGGTGCCGCTTGTCTCGAGCACACGTTCCATACTACAAAAAAAACAGTAAAAAAAAGAAATAAAATTTTGAATATGAATAGGAAGGGGTAGGGGGCGGGGACGTACTAGGTAAGGGCTTTGTCGCGGGGTATATCGACCCGGCTTCCTTCCTGGCCTTTTCAAGGGCAGGTTTCCTGTTGAAAACGTCAGTGAGGCGAATAAAAATGAAAAGGAGGGTATACGCACCTGCGGGACCTCCTTTCTTGCCCAGCTTCGTGGTCGTTGGACACCCTACTCCGGTTTGGCAGTCAAACGGTCTTCGTATCATCATATTCGGTGTGGGGATCGTTGGTATCATCGCCGTCGTCGTTTTGTGCCTCAAGCCCCGGTGTGTACACTTGCTGGGCACCTGTGCGGCGTCCGATTCGGGAGACGTTGGCGACCACGTTTGGGGGCCAGCGGATGAGGGGTGGAGGCCGGTGGTGATGGGTCCGGATGCGGATATAGGGGCCCCAGACCGGGTCTGGGGGCTATATATGCGCAATCGTCCACGATCGTGGATGCGATAGTCGAAGCGGCGAGTGGCAGTGAGGGGGGGGGGCAGTGGGGGAAGTGGGGGAAAGTGGCAACGTGGCTGTCCGTGCCACAATCAAGCGTTGGCCGCGCGCCACAAACAAATATTTGCGCGTGGCTTGCGTGCCGATTATGCGAACATGGTCACATGTTGCTGCATGTGACTTGGAGCGCAGGTATATGGACACGTTGTTTTATTATTTAATAAAGCCGATATAGTGCAGTGGTAAAACACGTATATATTTCTTGCTGTGATGTCAAGAGTTCAATTCCCGTGTATTGTAGTTTTTCTTGGTTTTAATAAATTGTTTAAAATTAAAATAAAATATATATAAAATCCGGGGACCTTCCTCCACATGGAGTCCATTTGAATCTGGTCCTAAAATTGTGTAGTCATGTTGATATACATCATTCATAGGTTAAATCCAAATAGAATCCATGTGGAGCATGTTGAACTCCATGTGGACTCCACATGAACTCCAAATGAAGTTCCACATGGAGTCCACATGGAATTCCACATCCTCCACATTGGTCCACATGGAGGATGAGTCGACTCCGGCTGGACTCCATGTGGAGCCTCCACCCCTAAATGGCTGGGATACCTGCCAAAAAAAGATCACCAAACTCCACCCCGGAATATATGGGTGAGGTAAAGACCTCCTGGACAGGACCAACAGAAGTCCAATGGAAGTCCATCGGAATCCCATCGGACATGACCATTGGAATTCCAGGACAAGTCCAACAGAATTCCAATGGAAGTCCAACAGATGTCCTTTTATTATAATTTATACTAGTATAGAAAAAAAGACACTAACAAGAATTGAACTCGGGCATCGGAGAATGCCGAACGCAAGCGGGATAAACCAACAGAGCCACAAAGGCTTATGAAAATAATAAAATTAGTTAAATACATAGCAATGCCGCCAAAATTCTCGGTACTGCTCGGCACGGACAAACAACAATGCACACGTGACATGTTGATGCCACGTCAGTCCGTTGTTGATTGCAACCCCAACCCTTTTTCCTTCCACCACCACCACCGCCTCGTCGGTCGGAGCCAGGCGAGCCAACCCGACGCAACAGAGGACGAGAACGACCGCAACAGCCACACCGACGAGGACAAGGACAACTGCGACAGCGACAACAAGGACATGGACAAGGACGCGGACAAGGACCACAACGAGGACCGTGAGGGCGAGGGCGAGGGCGAGGACCACGAGGGACTGCGAGGACAACAGCTAGGACAACAGCTAGGACCACGACCACGACAGTGAGGACCAAGACACCGGCGTGGACCAAGACAAGGGCAAGGACAGCGGCAAGAGCAAGGACAGCGGCGAGGGCGAGGACGATGGCGAGGGCGAGTACGGCGGCGGGGACGAGGACAACAGCGAGGGCGAGGACAACAGTGAGGGCGAAGTCACGGCAATGAGGGCGAGAACAACAGCAAGGGCAAAAACAACAGCAAGGGCAAGAACAACAGCAAGGGCGAGTATGGTGGCGGGGACAAGGACGACAGCAAGGGTGAGAACAACAGCAAGGACAAGAATGACAGCAAGGGCAAGAACAACAGCAAGGGCAAGAACAACAGCAAGGGCAAGAACAACAGCAAGGGCAAGAACAACAGCAAGGGCAAGTACGGCAGCGGGGACGAGGACGACGGCGAGGGCAAGTATGGCGGCAAGGGCAAGTACGGCGGCAAGGGCAAGTATCGGCGGCAAGGGCAAGTACGGCGGCGAGGGTGAGTACGGCAACGGGGACGAGGACGACAGCGAGGGCAAGTACAGCAGCGAGGACAAGGATGGGGGCAAGGACGTGGACGGCGAGGACGGCGAGGGCGAGGACAAGGACAACCCGCGATGACAGCACCGACAGATACCACCACGGGCGACGACGACACACGACGACAGCAGCAACATGTACCACAACACGTATGGATGACAGCAACACGTACCACGACATGTACAGACAACACTGACAATGATACTGACGCCGTACTCATGGCAGGTACAGCCGATGACAACACCCGACGGTGACACCGACACATACAACAATGGGTATGGCTGACCACGACGTCGATAACGCAGACAACGACACCACCAATGTACCCTGTGCCCACTTTTTTCCGTTTCTTTCTTTCTGTTTTTCTTTTTGTTTCTTTTTTATTATGTTTTTATTTTATTTTTACCTGTATATAATCATGTAGTATATAGTTTTTAATATATTATATTACATTGTCACATAAATTTAAGCTAAGATTAAAGTATTCCAGTTGGAATCCAATTGGATTCCATTCCATGTGAATTTAAAGTTGGACTTAGTGAAATTCACAAAGTCAGATAATAATGTAGTATATAGTTTACAATATATTATATTACATTGTTACATGAATTAAAGATAAGATTGAAGTATTATTCTAGTCACCTAGCTTCCTTAATATGGCTCCCAAAGCTTCCAAGAACACTGCTACTGTCCCTAACTCCCCTCCCAAGTCTGCAATTAAACCAGCAACAGTCCACTGGACATCCACTGGACTCCACTGGACAGAGCACTCTTGGATCTGGTCTAATTAAGTGCTGAGAGTCCAGTGGAAGTCCACTGGAAGTCCAATGGAAGTCCAACGGACTGGACAGTCTGGCCAGTCCACCTGTTTTCTGTCTTGAAGTGACTTGACCGGACTTTGACCGAATTTGGCCGGACTCTGACTGGACTGGTACCAGAATTTTGTCAAGTCCAATGGAATCCGTTGGACGTCCAATGGACTGTCCATTGGAATTGGCTGGGTCCGGTGAAAGTCCGTTGGAGTCCAACGGAATATGGGGGCACTGTAAAGTACACCACTTTGGATGCTTTACAGGACAGTATCGACGAGACAATAGATGCCCATGACAGAATAACAGAGGTGCTAAAAGATACGGCTGCCTACGTCCCATGGAGAAGATTTGCCAATGGATACATGTACGTTTACTCATGCCTTTTGAAACAGCTAGTTAACGACCGTTGTAATCTTACAGAGTGTTTCACTTCACATTAGAACATTATCGCCTCAAAGACCTTGGTTTCTAGATAGTATCAGGAATTTGATGAAGAGGCTTTCCAGTAAGACACGTTGTGTCTGAGAATAGAAGAAAGAAATAGAAGTTTGTTCCAGAATGTCCCAAAGCTATTGTACTTTTAATTTTTAGAATGAATCAATAATCTGGATTAGCCATTTTCATCAAGGGTAAAATGAAGTTAGACCTCATGTAAGCTAATCATGCAAATACAAGCCATAATTTTTGGACCAAAAATACACTCTGGTATCTACTTGCTCAGGGTGTATATGAAGCGGTGGGCCGTCAGGTTTACACCTAATTTGTTTTTGTCAACATGTTGCATGTCAAATTTGAGTCAGGCCATCAGTGTACTGGTCTAGGCATAAATCCTTGAAATACCAGATAAATTTGCCAAATATGCCATGATTTCTAAGCAATCTCAGATGCCCTGCACTAATTCCTTCGCCTTTAAAGTTCATCATGAATGCAAATGCTTCAAGCTTGTTGCAATTTATATGTCAGATAGCATAGCATCATAAATAGGATGTTTATTTTTGGCAATTTTATTTGCGGCAGAATTCTCTGATGACCAAAAATGGGCAGAATTCAATGAGATTAATGTCAGAAAGACAAGATTAATTTTGGTCAATCTCTGGATGTCCAGAGGGTCACATATTGGTGCAGCAGGGTTATTTGTACACTACAGAACAATTTTCAAAGCAGCAAGGTCTCATATTAATTTTTCTAGAGTCCCAACTATGAGCTATAAATTACAACATCATTAATTATAACTAAAATCTAATCTAGCAATATGAAATCACACCCGAAAACATATACAACTCAGATAATCTCTGCAATCAGGGCAAAGGTTAAAATCCATTTTCTCACAGGTGGCCAGCTTGTGGGTATAGCACAATTTTGGGACCTCTGACAAAAATTATTCACTGAATGGTCAATGTAGTATTAAAAATCTGAAATTACAATGAGAGCTACTAAAATGTATTTACATTGAATAATCACAAAAATCTATGACATAACCATTTTTAAAGGGTTTAAAATTCATCCACAAGTTGAAATGGCCTGGTTCAGGCACATAGGGCAGCTACATTGTAGCAAGTGACATGGGCCATAGAACACACACAATGTATCTGTGTGCCACAGGGCCAATGAATTCTATGGAAGCTGCATACATTTTAGGGTGGTGGGAATTGACTACAAATGCTGTGGGATTGCATGCATGAGCCTACTGTTAGCACACACAGGCTGTGGCTGCTTGGATTTCTATGTCAGCAACAAAAATATCAGCCAAAATATGACCAGAATTTAAAATACTGAATGTTGACATAAATGGATGAAATTAGCTCAATATAAAGTGGTTAATGGTTTTAAGTCATATACATAGGTTTGGCCCCAATATGGCCAGTTAAATGCCCAATGCTGATATAGCAGTTCATGCAAATCCAACTGTTCAATGACTCAAAATACAGTATATTTGCATAATTATGTGGAATTTAATGATTGGAAAAATGGTACAGCTGTGTAGTAGTGTTAATTTATGTTTAGCAGTTGCATCAGCTCAGGTCCAACTTGGCCAATTAAATAACTCAGTGCTGATGATGCAGTGCAGGCAAAGCTGACAGTTCAGTCAGTAAAGTACTGAATTTATGCATAACTGGATTGAAGTAAACAGCACGAAAATAACACAGCAGTGCAGTAGTGTTAATTTATGCTTGGGGCTGACTTGACTGATTAAATAAATTGGCTCTGATATAGCAGCATGCAAAACCAACCATTCAATGACTCAAAATAATGGATATTTGCATAATTGAAGGAAAATAAATAATGAGAATAATTGTACAGCAGTGCAGTATACATATAATTTATACTTGGTAGTCAAATCAGCTCAGGCCCAATGTGGCCAATCAAATGAACCATTGCCAATGATGCAGTGCAGACAAAACTGACCATTTATTCAGTTGGAATATTGAATATTTCTATAACTGAAGAATATTAAATAATGGGAATAATTGTACAGAAGTGCAGTATACATTTAATTTATACTTGGCAGTTGAATCAGCTTGGGCCTAATGTGGGCAATTAAATAAACTGGTGCTGATGATGTAGTGCCAATAAAACTGACCATTTATTCAGTTAGAATACTGAATATTTCTACACCTGAAGGAAATTAAATAATGGGAATAATTGTACAGCAGTGTAGTATACATATAATTTACACTTGACTGTTGATTCAGCTTGGGCCTGATGTGGCAAAATAAATAACTAGGTGCCAATGATGCAGTGCAAGCAAAGCTGACTATTTAATCAGTAAAGTACTTAATTTATGCATATTAAACAGCGCAAAAAACACACAGCAGTGCACTATAGTGTTAATTTATGCTCAGGCCCAACTTGAACAATTAAATACATTGGCCCTGATATAGCAGTTCATGCAAAGCTGACCATTCATTCATTCAGTCAGAATACTGAATATTTGCATAACTAAGTAGAATTACATAATGCAAAAATTGTACAGCTGTGCATTATAGATCCAATTTGTGCTTGGCAGTTGCTTCAGCTTGGGTATGACATGGCTAATTAAATACCCCAATGCCAATGTAGCAGTACATGCAAAACCTACCATTCAATGACTCAAAATAAAGTACATTTGCATAACTAGGTGGAATTATATGATTGGTAAAATTGTACAATAGTACAGTATAGTATTAATTTATGCTTGGCAGTTGCATCAGCTTGGGCCCGACTTGGCCAATCAACTAACTCCATGCCAGTCAAAGTATTAAATATATGCATAACTGGATTGAATTAAACAACACAAAAATACAAAGTGGTGCAGTATAGTGTTAAACTATGCTTGGCAGTTGCATTAGCTCAGGCCCAACATATTTGCATAACTGGATTGAATTAAACAGCACAAAATTTACACACCAGTACAGTATAGATTTAATTTGATCAATTCAACAGCAGCACAGTTTAGTGTTAATTTGTACTCTTTATGTCAACATTCAGTATTTTAAATTCTGGTCATATTTTGGCTGATATTTTTGTTGCTGACATAGAAATTCGCATTACAGTGTGTGCTAACAGTAGGCTCATGCATGCAATCCCACAGCATTTGTAATCACCCCACCACCCTAAAATGTATGCAGCTTCTATAGAATTCATTGGCCTCATGTCACACAGATACATTGTGTGTGTTCTATGGCCCATATCACTTGCTACAATGTAGCTGCCCTATGTGGTGCACTGGAGCATGCCAGTTGTCCTGGGGCATGCACTGGGGCATGCAAATGTCATGCTGGGTGTAGATGATTTTAAATGTGATATAGCTAAATATAGATTATTATACTTACAATAATATTTACCAAGTTGTTAAGTGCCCATTTACCTAGAGTTTTTTACTCTGATTAGACGATGTTGATGATTCATTATTACTCATGTTCTCCCTTTGGTACTTACCTTATTTTGACCTTAGTAAGTAAGAATTTTAATCTAAATTTGTTTTCATAAACCCTCATATATTCCAAGCACTATATCATTACATTTAAATGTGTAAATGGTATCCTGCGGGGTGTGTGGAAGGTTAAACATGGGTCAGGCACACTTACCAGGCAAGGTCAGATGTGACTCTGTCACTCTATAAAACTAACTTGATTAAAAAAACATTTGCTGCACGAATACTCGTTGTTAGTGAAATAATTACGACCAAGGATCCATGATTGAATCTAAAAAGGCTTTTAAATGCATCAGTACACAATATATGGAGACTGGAATAAGCACACCCTGCACACCCCTGCCATGGCTTTTTCCCTTTGCTCCGCAAAACATGATACTCAATTTTTTTCCAATACATGAGAGATCCCTGGCCCAGCTTCTCTGTCAAGCATGGGAACATCAGTGTTGAAAAGGCAGTCTCCCACTTTAACCACCTATGAGATTTCTCAATGACTACCTACACCCTCTGGCTTAATTGCTGCAAGAGAAACATTGAACTGAGTGTTTGTTCAATGGTCTTACTTACATACTATCTTATAGATCATTTACACACACACTGTGCTTATATTAGGGTCGCTCATGGTAGCATTTTTGGTTTGTTTTTCACTTGTTTTTTGGTTTCATTTTCCAAAGAAAAACAAGCTCAAAACAGATCAAAAACAACTTAAAAAAGAAAAAGTCCTCGTGGAGCACTTTTTCAGAACTGTTGTTTTTTCCATTGTTTTTGCATCTCTTTTTTTATTTCAATCTCCGACCTAAATCTCACCCACCACGTTGACTGCCTGCACTCCTTCCATCACCCACCACCACCTCTGCTCATCGTCTTGCTCCAGCCCCACATTGTCGTTGTCAAGGCCACATAATGATGGCAACCAAAATCCATTTCAACTGGGCTCAGGGCTTTGTGTCCTCACCTCAGCACCCTAGAACAAAAGCAAGGTAGTCCATTGATGGTGCAAATGACGCCTATAACCTACACTTAGGCATGTCATGTTGAGCTTAGGGAGTGGGGAATTCTACATCCTGGTGAGTCTGTGCTAGCTCTACAACTCAACCCAACACTGACATCATGTTCAACATTGCTGTTGCCCTTAATGGCTGTTTGACCACTGTGGCCGCTTTCTGCAAGTATGTAGTTGGCAGGATGTGGCCATGCAATCAGCCACAGGACCTGCTTAACCCACTCACAGCCTCCATAGTCAGTGGCCAGGCTGGCACTACAAGCTAGACCTCTCTGCTGACACTGCACCTTCCACTTTCTTTACCCCTTGAACATCTTTGCATGCCATAGTTTTTAGATAATTTACTTGACTTCATTGTTGTATTTACTAGACATTTAATATACTGTTTTATGACTTACTCGGAGTGGCCTTCAATAAACAAACTCTCTAAAACTCAATCTCAGAGGATTGGGAGTGTATTACACTTAGTTCAGTGTAGCGAAATATATCTTTACTTAGTTGTCCAGGGTAAAAAGTCTCAACAAAGCGGGGTTTAATGGAAGCCGCGAAAGCCAAATGAGAAAAACAGCTTCTGGTTCATTTTTATCTGTTTTTTGAAATTTCCCGGAGTGGACGCTCACGGCTCTTTTTCAGTTGTTTTGGGTTTGTTTTTTGTTTGTTTTTACCGCCAACATTTTCAAGTTGGCAGTAAAAACGAATGAAAACAAACCGAAAAACAGCCCAAAAACGCTACCGTGAGTGTCCCTACTGGAAATGTTTTTAGACTTGCATGTTTTGTCTGTGATGCTAGATTGCAACTGCCAACGCTCAAACTGCCCTGCGGTGTTCCTCTGGACAGTTAACTTATTTCGGATCAGATAAATATGTTGAATTTTCTGTTTCAAGCTTACTCGACGATGTCAATATGTAATTTATAAAACATATTGGGCGAATATTGGGCATGCATATGTGAATATTTTCAGATTAACGCGGCGGCATATTGGTACCCTGTGCGAAGCACGGGCCAAGGGCTCCTATATACAAGCACAGAAACTACACGCTCCCTGTGGCTTCATTCTACATGGAATTACTTACTCGAGCTGGTAATAGCGACACGCGAATGTACTGCTTCTTCATGTTTTTGCTGCGGTCAATAGAAAAATGTAGAGACAGCGTTGAATCGAAAAGGAAGTCAGTGAAAGACGCGTGCAAAATTTAATTGTTTCAGTTATTTAAGATATTTTTCGAAGCTCTGAATATTGAGAGAGCAGCTGGGATATATTATAACTGGGGTGGTTATTTTGCCGCTTCTTGGGTGGGGGATAAGAAAGTCGGGTAAGCGACAGAGGTCAGCAGGACAAGCACGATGAGAGGGCGTCGAGCAAAGGAAAGTATAAAGCCAAGCGGCATTTAAGCCGAAGCTCTGTAACTGCCAACGAGCACGTAACGGAGTCTCTGGTTACAACGCGCGCACTGCGGCGCAAATAATTGAAAGGGACGTGTCGACTGAAATTCAATCTCGTTTTTTCCCTCAAGCGCCAATGAACACTAAGAGACACCGCCTCGACCTTCTGTACATACCCAATCGTAAAATTCCCCCAATTCGATCCCGATCCCGATCCCTCTTCCCATCCATCCATCCATCCATCCATCCATCCATCCATCCACCCATCTTTCATTCCCTTTCACGCAACACCGACGGTTCAAATGCCCCCTTATACCTCAGGCGCACAACTCTTTTGGTATACAGACAACGAATAAACAAACAGAACTATACTATAAATTATACTGCATCTGCCATCTACTATGCTCCCCTCCACGACCTCACCCCTAAAGCTCCGCCGACCGCAACCTACCCAATACACTACCCAACATAACAACATACCTCAACACACAATAGATCCAACATATCGTGCGACTAGTGAGCTGCTCAAACGGGCTGTCTGGTATGCCGGCGGACGTGATCTGTGCGAGAGTGAGCGTGGGCAGGGAGCAGAGAAGGAGAGTGTTGACGACGATAAATATTGGGCTGTGCGAGCGAGAGGCAAGGGGAGAGGGAGGGATTATTCGTGATTTTGTTTTTAGGAGGAAGGAAGGGGAAAGAAAAGGAAATCAAAGAGGAAGGACAGTCGAGGGATCGAGATCAAAGTATCACGAACGGTAAATGATCGAATAACGAAGAAAGAAAGGTTATAGAATCCCCCCAAAAAACGAAAAGGAAGGAAAGAAGAAAGAAAAGGCGCATACATCCCGCCCTCACAATACAGAACATGCGACACAAAAAAGCAAAAAAGAAAAGATCACTCACTCTTCAAACACTGTATGCCAATCGCCCTTCGTCGTGGGAGTCATCAGCGGCATGAACAGCATGAACAGCATGCACGCCGAGATCGCGAGCAGCGCCGTCTTCATCTCGGATAGCGTCCTCCCTGGCTCATCTCCTTTCGCACTACTTGTCTGTTGCGTATTTGACTGTGTTCCAACGTGCAGAAGGTCCTTAACGCCTCGCATATACCCCCGTCCTATCCCTCTTCTTCTTTTACTCCTTTCTTCTTCTTGTCCCCGTCCTTATAGTATCCGCATATTCCCCCTCCTCCCCGCCCCCAAAATGCCTCCAAAGCACAACAAGCTTCACCAGCACTACACTGTTCCCGCACGTCGTAACCGCCCCATTCATAGGCCATAGCGCTCTATTATGCTCCAGCACATATTGCAGCGACGGTGTCAGAGTGACAATAAGCGAGAGCGGGGCAGCGTAGAGCAGGGCGGTGGGGAGCATGCGGAGCGGGTGCAGTATGTAAGTGGCTGAGGGCAGAGAGGAAGGAGGAGAGGTGCTTGGAAAATGAGGGAGGATGTGGTGCGTGCGGGTGAGTACTGGCACCGTGTCGTCCTATCCCTCTTCTTCTTTACTCCTTTCTTGTCCCCGTCCTTATAAGTATCCGCATCTTCCCTCCCCCCATTGACATCGTCGCTATCACTCGTCTCCCCGTCTCTCGCACCCACACCTCCAACATCTCCAACACCCCCCTTCGTACCAGCGCCAGTCGAAGCACCAACGCCGACACCCCACACATACAGCTCTCAATTGGACTAGCTGGGAACTAATTGCAGGACGTCGAGTTGCGCCTCCCAAGCGGGAGCTTGGGTCTCCTGTTCCCGTTCCGTTTTGGTGTCCTTGTTCTGGTGTATTGAGCTTGTGGATTTTTGCCGTTCCGAGCTATTGTCGTCAATAGTGACGTGGCACCTAGAGCACCAGGGATGCCTGAGAGCATGGTGCGGGGCGACGAGGGCGCGGACGACATCGGCGACTTCGTGAATTGGCCCGCCACCCTCTTCTTCAATGCCGACGCCGATGAATGCGAATGCGAATGGACGAGTGTCGAACTCGACGCGTGCATCCTTAAATAATGCTCGCTGTCCTCTCCCTCCCTATCTCCCTTCATGTCGTCGTCATTGCAGGTGGCGAAGTCCACGAGGAGCGGCGTGCGCTTGACGTCGCGATCGGTGTTGGCGTCAAGTCCGACGATAGATGCAGGCGGCCTTGTTGTGGATGAAATGGTGGCGGGCCACGCGAAGATGTAGTGTCTGCGCGAGAGGATGCTTACTCTGTAGCTGTACCTGACCTGTTGGAGAGGATTAGCGGAATGTATGCGGGAGGGTACAGGGACGGAGGCAGAGAAGGGAGCGTAAGCGAGAGAGATAGGGTGCGAACGGAAGAGATCCAGTAAATGATAACAGAAGGACTAGAGCAAAAGATAGGCACATACCACCATCCCGAGCGTACTGCACATGGTCAAATAAGTCAGCGCGCGTCCGAGCATCGTGTTATTGTTGTCGTCTAAATCTCATGGAAACTCGGGGATCGAGAAGATGAGATTCTGCATCAGCGTGATGAGGAGCGCGTTGGAGTTCGAGAACATTGCGACGGCCGTGATGAAGCTCCTGTGTGGGTGAGCGCGGATGTGTGGGTTACGGGAAGAAAGAAATAATGGGGTGCTTTCACGTACCGCTGCAATTTCCTCAACCTGGATGTCCAGCCCAGAACCCGTCCTACGACCACCGACGTGCCAGTGACGATGATGAACCGTGTCGGTATTGCCCAGAGCTCCTTGATTTTATCTGGCAAGGTCAATTAGATGCAGTGTAAGTCTCATCACAAAGAATCATAGCCATGTACACATACCGAGTGTCAGATAAAATGCGACTACGCAGAAGAGCAGTGGAGATGTGAAGAGCGATACATTGAGTCTGTTGATTTGCTATAAGTGTGAACGGCAATATGAGCAACATATCAAGCACAGCCTTGGAGTGAACCAGAAATAGTAGGAGGAGAACGTATGCGTACCTATTGAGTCTTCTTATCTAGAATATCTTGTCTCGCCAGAATATACAGTACCCAGCAGAGCATAGGAGGAAGACCTTCAGGATGGGCTGTCATAACGGAGGGGCAATAACGGTTCAGAATGTGGGTATTTCAGAAACACCGTAGACGACAGATAGCAGAGCACGTTGAAGAATGCGGTAAAAGATACACAAGAGAACCGTACATTGGATACAGAGAGAAGATCACCACCCCATACATCTCCTAATTCAGACAAGCGTGGTATCCCGACCTTGCGGACATTGTATCCTGTACGTGGAGGTGTATCGCGGGCCGGACGACATCGTTCACCGTTGTATAATGATAAACTGTCTGTATAGGTTGTTGTTCAAACGTTCATGTCGCCTCTGTGCGTTGTTTGATATTGTTTAGGGAGGAGGGTATACACGTGATCAATGATCTGCCATCACTAAGTGAATTGATTGGTTCTCTGCCTTCAATGTCTGAAAAGCTCTCACTCTAGGTTTCAGCGTACACCGTTTTATTGGATGTGTTATTTGGTGGATGGTAGTAAAAATAAGGTAGAGCACAAACGCAGATATACAATGTGGGAAGCACGAGCGGCGTTGGAATGGTTCTGTGGGGACAAGCGAAAGTGGCAGAGGAGGCGAAGATAGGATGGGCCGCTCAAACGAGAAAAAGAGCGTGCTGTGAACGTAGCCCTCACTATCTTATCTTATCTTTGCAACTTTTCACGGCTGCGATCAGATCAGTGATGTCACGCGTCAACGTTCACGTTCACGTTCAACGGTTAACCTCCCTGTCGCCTATCCCCCACCATCCCCGTCACTAGCCTGTGCCTCATCATCCTGAGCCCACGCACACGGCCTCGGCCACACCCACTTCGAATAACTGCACATCGAGCTTAAGCTCCTCGATGTGGGGGAAGCGGCCGCAGCGCCTCGAGCACTGAGCACCAGAGACGCGGATTCCAAATCCATGGCAATACTTCGAATCCGCAGCCAAAGTTACAGTCGAAGCCAACATCGAAAGCGCTGTCGTGGTATCACCATCAACATTATTATCCTCCACAACAACAACAACGCTACACTGAAGCACCCGGGCACTTAACTCAAACTCCGTACAGCAACAGAGAAAGAGTCCAGGAGAGGCTAGTGCTTTTACTCGGACAGACTTACGGCTCGGTGAAGTAGTAGAACGAAATGAAACACAACAAATAGGAATGGTGCGTTAAAGATTCAGTCATAAAATAATACAGAACCCGCATTCACAAATAAAGCAGGCCAGATCAACCCCCAACAAGCAGACGACTAGATAAGCCAAGATCAAAAGCACCAAGCAACAAAGGAGAACGAGCGGCGCGTGTGTATACAACCAACACAAAGCTAAGTCAAGGCAGAGGATCGTAACGAGGAAGGAGATCAACTCTGGCTTCGAATCCAGTCCGACTTGGATGGATAGATGGTATGCTCCAGCCCGTGTATGATGTATTGCTGCGTGTGATATTTATTTATGGTTTGAAAGGGAATGGAAATAGTAAAGTGAAGTCAAAGTCGAAAGAAGTAAAAGGAAAAAGTGCGAAAAAATGGAAGGGTGTAAAAGTTGAGAAGAGAAATCAGAATGGGGGTTGAGAACAAGGTGGAAGCGAAGATGGAGGGTTGTGAGATTGAGGTCGGAGAGTGAGGCGGAGAGGTGGGCACGGAGGTCGGATCAAGATGTAACGGTAACCTACAAAAAAAAACAATCGCTCTCTTCACATATTTCTAAAGGATACAACGCACGCACCATTAATCGCCCAAATCAAAGCCCTCGATAATCCATCCCAGCGTACCAATCCACAACCGCTGACAAATCGTACTCTTTCATCTCCTGTACGCAACCCTCACTATCGTCATCAGCTGCCCACACGCACATTCTCAATCCGCTCTGAATGCCTCTCCCCATGCCCCCTTCCTATTGCCGTTGCACCTTGGAACCGGAGCCGACGCTGGAAAATCCCACGCAGGATACCGGAGAGAGCACGATATATGGGTAGGATGGTATATGGTTTGCATGTGGTGGAATGGTTGTCATAATATCCAGATGGTGTGTAGCGCATAGCGCGTAAGCCGAAGTGCAGTTAAAGCATGAGTGGAAATGTGGGAAGAACACATAAGGTGATTCACTGCGCGCTCAAATGTAATCAAACCCAAATGGCGGGATTTTTAGGATGTGGTAGGTGGGTGTGGTGCGAGGGTTAAGTTAAACACGAGGATAGGGGTGCGGGTGCCACGTCAAGCGCACGGGTATGGGTGGGTGGGCGTAGGGTGTCCTCAAGGCATCATTGGGTCGCAATGAAGTGGGCTGCAGTCGGTTTATACGTACGGCATTTCTTATTCCTTTTGTGTTTTCGGGGAGCGTACTAGAATACAAATCCATAAATCAAAAAATCAAAAAATCAAATCGCGATCGCAAAGTCAGCGAGGGAAAAAGAATAAACATGAAGCACCCCAGAACTTGACTCAAGCACCATCCGTTGAACAGTTACGGAGGAGTGCAGGGGATATCATAGCTTTTACTCGGCACTCACACTCACACTCGCAGGTTGAATGTGGTAGTACAACGAAAAAGAAGGGTGTTGCGAAAATAAAAATAAAACCACACATAAGAAAAGGGCCGCATGAAAACCAAAACAAGTTGGACGATTCGAGAAGCAGAAAGATCCAGGCAAGCATTGAAGCGATCGACTCGACGCAAAATCAAGGCGGGGGATGCATAGGGGGATAAGAGGATTGGACCTGGACCTGGACTTCGAATCCAGTCCGCTCCAGCATAGAATGCCTTTCTGCATGCCGTATTAGGAGATTAAAAAGTGTAGGCGGAGAACAAAGTGAAAGCGCAGACGGGCGGTGGGAAGTCGGTGGCATGTGCCAGAAGGGCACGACAAAGGGAAAGGAACTGGCGGGAGGAATAGATAGGCAGAGGGCTGGACAATCCGAACGTGAATCTAAAGACACAAATGAAATACCAAAACATAAAAATTTCATCCTCATTCATAAATTACAGCGCACGCACCAATCCACACCTCCAATCAATAATCCGTCCCTGCATACCAATCCACAACCGACGACGGATAATACCCCTCCTCCATCTCCTGCATGCGGCCTTCTTCTCCCTCTTCAGCAGCCCACGCACACGTCCACTCCTCGTACCTCTACCCGCGCCTCTCTTCCAGTTAGCACTATAACCACTGGAACCGACGCTGTCAAAACCCTTGCACGCAGGTGTCACGCAGTGCTTCATGAGCAGAAATGCGATTGTGTACGACGTGGACAAGACGGCAGGGTGCTGGCATGCCGGCTTGGAGACAGACAAGGGTTCGGAAGAGAGTGGTGGAGGGGAGGATCTGATGGGGTGGGTGCGTACCTGAGCTGCAGCCCACGCACAGGTCCACAATCTCCACGGACATTACCATTATTTTTCTACTCATTGGAACAGAACAAGACATCACCGAAAGCTATTCATGACGCCAGCGTTACGCGGTGCTTCATTAGCAGAACCGCATATAAGATAGCACGGGGTGCCGTTGACTTGGTGCTTTTGGGACAGACAACAGTGGAGGAGGAGGGGCGAGGATTAAATGGGGCCGACTGATACTCGAGCTGGTACCTGACCTTAAGCTCAGACAGGAGGAGTCCTCCCCATGCACCTCGTCCCCATTGTCCTCTTCTTGGCCACCTTTCTCTTGCAACGGCCTGATCACCTAAATAACACCCAGAGCCTTGAGAAACTGCATAGAAGCATCAAAGTGACGTCCAGCGATTCATAGCTATCTAGCAAGGAGGATGAGGACATGGTTCGGGTATTAACTGAACGCTAAGGTAGACGACTTTCATAATCGAATAGCATCACGTGGTGTTATTTCGTGTGACATCCTTGATCAAATCGGGAAATAAATGCACGGAAAAACAACGGAACATTCATAGAATTTGTTGTAGGCCATTAAATGAAATTCCGCTACTAGATTTTTTAAGATACATGTTAATTATATGCTTGCAAATTTGGGAAAGAATTGAGTAAGAACTGAAGGAGTTTAAACATTTTCAAAAAGATGCCTCGGATTGGCTGGCAGATAATGATCCCACGCTGATACTCTTCTTTCACCACGGTCCACAATAACAACGCATTTTTGTTATTCCTCCTCCAAATTTGGACTTTTGCAAAAATATTTTTGAATTCATGCAACACATACTATTTACTACAGAATCTAGTAGCCAAAAGTGCGAAAAGCCTCCCATAATTTGAGATGATGTCCATTTTATCGTATTTCTGTGAAAAGTTGCCTATTTCAGACGGTGTCACATAGACCACGTGATGCTATTCGATTATGAAAGTCGCCTACCTTACTCGAATATTCAACAGCACTTTTCACGTGTGACAGATCGGTACTTATCCTACTTATCAGGTTACCTTTTATTTATTATCTTATCTTATCGCGTTGACTTCAACCCCTTTCGTCAATACCCTTACTTGATTCACTTCCCCTATCTTACTATTCTACTCTTGGCTTTGCATCTGTTACTATCCAATGGACTATTAGATAGAGTATATAAAGAGGCCTATTGTACTAGCTTAGCCCCAGCGAATACAGTTGTTAAAACAGTCTTTCCCCTTCCCTCTAAGAAACCGTGTGCCGAAACAACCTCCGTGTTACTTATAGTCACTCGGAGTTACCATTTGTCACATCACGCAACACGTGAGTGATTGTTACGTAATTATTTTTCTATCTGCCAACCACAAACTTCAGACCAAATCTGTCGTCATCGTTCATATTGTCATGCTCTATCCAAACCATAGGGATTGATATAGATGTGGACATACAGCAACGGCCCCGCGGATAATCACACGCTCCCACTTCTGTCATCAAGTGCATGCTTAGTCTCAACGTACATGCCATTTCGACTACCCCAGATTCTAATCATGTTCAATTTGCATCCTCAAGCCTGCTTTGCGTTCCTCCGTGGCCCAGCTCCTCCAACATGAACGCCTCGAGCTCGTCAACCCGGTCGCTGGGACTGAAAATATGTACGTGGTTTCATTTCCAACGGTCGTCTCCCTCTCCTTATCTGGACGCGATACCTGATGCGATTCCATATCCTTGCAGACCTGCAACCGTCAAAACCTACCGTGCCGCGGTATCCGCCAAGGAACGCGATGTCTCGGGGAGAGCACAACCTCCGCGAGAGCGAACAGCACCTCACCTCGGTAGTCAACTCTAAAGACCAAGAAATCGCCTCGCTCCAGCACCTCGTCGCCCAGCTGCGCGAGTAGTGACAACCCTCCTTCTCGCAGACCAACAAAAACGACCCCAATACACCCGGCAGGCCATCGAGCACGCGGCGAAGCGCGTCGCGATGAAAGAGCTACCTATGTTGGTGATGAAACACAAAGAAGAAATGGCACTGGCGCTCGCAAAGTGCGAGGAGGAGATCATATAGGCTGTGCGCGCGCGGGAGGTTGAGATCGACCAGGTGTGTATGCGCCGGGAGGAGGCGGTGAGGAAGGAGGTGGAGGAGCGAGTACAGTGGGTGCTGGACAGAGAGACAGCGGAGGGGGGTGGAGGAGCGGCGGCTGGAGGAGGGAGGTTGAGGCGGGGATGAGGAAGGTTGAGACTGAGTCGGCGAAATGTTCGTTCGTCTGCTTAAATCTTTCTCTTTTTTGTTGCTGTCCTTGCGCGGGGACGGGCGTTGTTGTTATTTACACTTTGTTTCCTTCTTCGGTCTTCATGCCCACATTCTCTTCTTCAGGTCGGAAGGAGAAGAATCCTCTCGAAGAAGTCAAAATTTCCCTCAAGCCCCCATCGCGTGCGACGGCGCAGGTCACACCATCACAACCTCGACGGCGTAAGCAAGGACCCCAGCCCATACCTCATCCGAATCCCTCACAGCAGACCAATTTTGCCCACACCTCCAACAACAATCACACCAACACTAGCATAAGCAACAGCGGCACTACCACCACCACCACTGCCAACAACAACAACACGAATAACAATCATACTACAACGACCACGAACCCCGCCCTCGAGACACCCACCACCTCCCGCCCATTCGCCACATACTCCTCCGAATTTATGCCCGCGTCCACAATGAAGGGCGCCGTGCTTACCGCCACCGGTGAGACGCTCTACACCTTCTCCTGCAGAGCTCGTAAGCCTGTTCACGCGCTCGCCGAAGGTTGGGCTGGACTTTGGCAAGATCTTCGAGTTTCGAGAGGGAATGCAAATGCGAACCGGATTCCAAAGCAGAAATAGCCACAGCCGCAGCCGAATTTACAGCAAAACAGCAGCATAGAGCACAGACGCAGGCTCTGGATGACGACGAGGAGCTGGATAGTCCGCCGCCTAGTCCCAGCGAGCAGAAGGAGAGGAGTGGAGGGATAACACAACGACGAGGGTGGCGTCCCGGCCCCCGGCGCCACCGCCTCCTACGAGGATCCGCAGGTCGTCGATTCGGACGTCGGCGAGGTCTGCACCTGCGCGCTCGAGCGGGTTCCCGCCGTCGACAGCGTCGTCGTCGGATTTGTCGTCAGGATACTTGTCTGCCGCTGGACCCTCCTCCAACTGCACGAACAACCACAACAATACAACCACGAACAACCCAAAACCCTTCCCGCACCCGCACCTCCGTTCCTCGCGATTGATCTTGAATCTCGCATCTGCACACGCTGCAGCGCACGCAGCAGCAGCAGTGGTTAAACGTGTGCCGCTACCCCCCGCACCTATGTACGACCTTGCCAACGAGTAAAACCTCCCCAGTGTGTTCATCAAGCGCACGCTGTCAAACGCTGCAAGACAGAATTCGCATCCGAGTTTCTCGAACACGAATGCGTTCACCTCGTCATCCAACAACACAGCGACGGTGGGAGCAACAGACACGAAAATGAAGCGGAGAGGGAGTAGTGGGCTGCTGCTGCGCGCGGTGGTAGCTGCGAATAATGCGGGGCGGACGAGGAGTGGATGCGCTGGCGTCGCCCGAGTCGGATGGGGAGATTCCACATATCCCTGCCAAGGTTCACCGCTCCCTCCCGCTCCATCCACAGCCCTTGCGCATCCAATGCCTGTCGCGATTAAGCCCTCTGCTGGCTCTCCTTTATGTCCCTCGTTGTTTTCGTTAAATGCCCGCCCTTATTATCACCCGCTGCGTCGTCAGCGCAT
This sequence comes from Psilocybe azurescens, assembly GCA_023853785.1. Taxonomy (NCBI): domain Eukaryota; kingdom Fungi; phylum Basidiomycota; class Agaricomycetes; order Agaricales; family Agrocybaceae; genus Psilocybe; species Psilocybe azurescens. The sequence goes on along the minus strand of JAJIRX010000288.1, from coordinate 48,201 downwards.
GACATCCTCGGATCTCGAAATGCTCGCTCTTGTACCTCTACCTCACGGTCATGCACGGCGTCGAGAAGCGGTACATAGCTGAGATGATGCACACCGCTGCCTTTGCGACGTTCTCTGCATTTGCATGCAGGTCGACGAGTCCGACGCCGATGTCTGATCCCCATGTGCCTGTTGTCATTATGCGGAGGGTGATGCAGGTAGAGGATGTGGTTGTTAATAGGGATAGGGACGACGTGGGAGCTGGTGTGGGAGGGGACCTGATGTGGATTGTGGGTGTGAAGAGCGGGCTGATGTTGGTTGAGCAGGAGCGGGACTGGGACGATTGAGGACGCCGACGAGGACAATGAAAAACAAGAGCAAGGGAACTTGGCGGAGTCGCGCACGAGCGGGGATGCCCGCATCGCTGGTGGTCCTGGTGGTCCTGTTCTTCTCTTGGGAGGAGGAGATGGGGATTTTCTGCATGTAGGGTTTGTGGGTCCGGGACCTGCTATGTGCATTGGCACGCCAGGTGATACGCGGCCTGCTACACCCGCCCTTGAAGCCTCTGATGGTGTTGGACTGGGTTTGGGAAGACGAGGCCCTTCTGCAGGCGGCGGACAGCAGCAACAGAAACCGCACATGCAGCTGTCTTGCTCTGGCTACCATACCAGGCATCCCGAGGAAAGAGCGGAATCGGACAGGGACTATACGGCGGATAGCAGGCGTGTCCCTGCGGAGGGTGGCGAGGGCGAAGGTGGCGGTGGCGAGGGTGGCGGCGGCGAGGGTGGCGATGCGGACGGGTATGAGCATGGGCATACAATTGCGGAGTGGATTGAGGGTAATCAAAGGGTTAGTGAGACGAGGAGGGGGCCGGGGAGTGATGTGAGTCTTTTTCATTCATTTTTTCTACTATTCTGTGGTTCTGATTGGGACGGTCCTTCCTCGTTTAGGACGAGGGAAACGGAGGCGTCTGTCATGCGCGCGCGTTGGGTGCGTTTTAGGCGATGGATGACTCCATCCTTTGCCTTGCATTCGACGTTTGACGTTCTACCGCCAACCTCTCTCTCCTTTTGCTTGCGTTATCGTTAGTACGTCAAAAAATTTGTTCCAACACACCGATGTCATTCACAGGTCGAAATGCGAGTTATCAACTTGCACATGCCTGAGAGTGTTGTTGGCTTGGGTGTACAATGCTCTTGGCGATATTGACTTCGAAAAAGACAACAGATACCGGGGAATAGATGTGTATTGTGAGGTTTGATCGCCATTAAGACCCAGTATTTATAACTATATGTTGACCCCGACAAGGATTTGCGCCCAAACGAAGGCATAATCTGAACGTAACACCGAACACGTGAAATGAGATGGGAAGACAACTCTTCCTGCCATCCGCCAGCGTCATACTATTCACGTCAGTAGGGTAATGAGTTCATTGAAGTCGTATAATGAACCCTCATACTGAGCACTGTCAGCAAACGAAAGAGGCGCGTGGGGAGAAACTAGGCAAAATCGTCCAGGAGATCCAACCGACACACCGAGATCTGACATTTTACCAGTTTCAACTTCGTACACAAATACATCGATGTAAACCTCCGTCACAGGCGTCTTCTTGCTCGTCGAGGGTATCGTAGGCCCGTCCCCATTCGTCTGCACCACATCAACGTAGTGCTATAAGTAAATGTAGTCATAAACACATTATAAGCAATGACACGGTGTGCATCTGGAGAAAGAAGGGAACGCACGTCTCAGATCACGACCGGCTTAGCAATCTTCGACACATTCAATTTTACATTCTCTTCGACGAGGGCGCGGAACGCGCTGTTTATAATAATGGGTACGTGGTGGGAGTGGGGAGGAACAATTAGTATTTCTGCTTCTGAGTGAGGTATAGGGTGGGAGGGAGAAAAGAGGGCAAAAGATTTAGGATAGAGTATTGGGGGTGAGGTGGTGGAGGGGTGAGGTAGTGGAGGGGCGAGGCGGTGGAGGGGTGAGGTGATGGCGAGGGGATGACGAGGATAGAGACGCGGGTGGGTGTGAGGCGACATAATTTGAGGTGGTGGGGCGATGGTGCGGGTTTTCTTGCTTATCGCTTCTAGTATGCTGTGCGTGCTGGGCTGATTGTTCCTGCTTCAAGCTTCATTGCTTCATTCTCCTTTCCCTCCTCTTCGCAGGCCCCTCACACATACATCCACATCGTCCTTCATCAAGACTCACAAAGTTTCTCTCCTTGTCGTCGGTCGTTATGTGTTCTCCCATTCTATTCTGGGCTATCTTACCTATGCATTTTAATCATCGTACGCCATAGGGACCGCGTACCTCATTCTGAGTTCGTGGCGCAATGTCATGCATACTCCTTACTTCTATTTTAGGCTCATCGGATCTTTGAATGTATCAAACTAGTCTGAATTCACATTCATTGGTACCCCATTCCGAATTCCCACTTTCCATAATTTGACATTGAACATTGTAGTACCGTGGTCTCATCCTATACCTAAGAAATACAATGACTTCGTGCACAGCAGATGATCAACTCGATGTCAGTCATTAACGGACATAGTGAATGCCGTATGATCGTTTCTCTTTTGAGCTGCTTCCGTATGTCGTCCCCTTTCCAGACATGCTCATACTTCATCGGTATCGAGAGTCCCTTTGATGACTGTCCCTACTCCACCAGTAACCGCTCCATAATCTCAAGGATAAATTAGACTGACTGGCCGCTGATACCGGACCTCTCAGCGTGAAATGAACCTGGAACAAATGAAAGGAACGACCAGGTGATGGTTTATCTCATCTCATATCTCCTGGATCGAGTTGTCGCATACGCATATCTGACGAAGATAAATATAGGCAGCGCATGACGGCTATTACTTGAGCTCACCTCGGTCTTGATATGCCGATCCCATGATCTTCTCGTGGTCGGCTACATCGGATGCGTAGGAGAATATTGATGTCAGCGGATGAAATCTGAAGCTTTGTTTACTTTATGTGTCAAGATACCCAACCGCCGCCTTTCTGCATGCCAAACAGACGAAAAGGGGAATGATGTGGTTTGGTAACATCATGAAAGGTTGTAAAGACTAACCATCAAAGTACTAGTAGTGTACACAGTGCCAATCGCTGAGATGCTACAGGCACAATAGACACTGTACACGGATGTACTTTGAGTATCCATAACAACAGTTCCGGAGAATTGTTATGATAAGTAGCATAATTATAGTCAACCGAGATATATAAGAAAGTGTCCAGTGAGTGAAGATCCTCAACTCTAAATCATTTCCCATGTCTGCCCCTGACATTCCATTCCCAATCAACGTCCAAGAGAATGAAATTAGTGGAAATCTCAATAGCTCAATGCTTTTGAATTTTTCATGGGTAAATCTCCACTTCTGTGAATATCATCAATACAAACTTACTCACATCAGGCGTTTACACCATGGTATATGGAGGAACAATGTACCTTTACTGTGAGCTCTTCCGTTAAATTGAAAGACAATTGTCAATGATGTGTTCTACAGTATCAAAAAGCCAGAAAATTTTAATCGTCACATTGTTATATCAACTATTTCTGTATTGTACCTGCTATGCTTTTTATACCTCATTGTGCAATGGTACTACCTAACTTGGACAGTTGTGATTGATGGGGACATGCGAGGATTGATTTTTGGGGAACAGTGGATGGCCCTCAGTGGATCTCGGTATTCTCTGCCTTTGTATCTAGTTCCTTGTTCATTATTTCCGATGGATTATTGGTTAGTCAGTATCATTGATCATTACTTAATTCTCATCAATGTCTTGACAGGTATGGAGATGCTACTACGTCTGGGGACAATCGTTCTGGGCAATTTCCGCTCCATTGATACTTTTAGTTGTGGAATTCGGTGAGCTCCGTGGATGAAAGTTCAGCATAAACAATTCCAGTAATAACATATTATTGCAGGTCTGTTTGTTGCAACAATGGTTTTAGATTCAAAATTTGGTTCACTAACCAATGACGCAAATGCTAATCTAAGCAATAATCTCACAAGTGCTCTGACATTTGTGTCACTGGGCACCACTGTGACCACAACATTTATTATTGGGTACAGAATACACTCTGCTTTCCAAGTACATGGTTCACCATCCAGAAGATTATTCAATCACATTGTGACAATAATTATTGGAGTCAGCCGCAGCTTACTCACTGGTCCTCATCCTTGAGGCCATCTTCATTGTTATTCCCTTATCCACTGTGCTTGGATCTCCATGGAGTGAAGCTGTGTATTACTTTGAAGTAATTGTCATTGTTGTCACAGTATGTATCTCCTAATGTTGATATGGATAACCTGTATCTCTAACTCAGAGTCAGGGATGGCACCAACAATTCTGGTTGCTAGAATTGCTGTTACAGACACCAATAGCACAGATGCATCATGCACACTCACTCATGTATCTGGCAACTTGGCATTTGGATCAGATCCAGGCAATGGTAGTGGCGGTAGTGGAAACACCACTGGAGGAGATGTTAACACCTCAGTTCATACAGACAATGTAGAGCCAATGCCGGTGAAGAGGGAGTCCAATGCAGATGGCATGTTTGGGGAAAAGCAAGTCTGAGACTGCTCACACCCCTACAGTGATGATCCAGTGTCCTTTGCCTTATTCCCTTTCCATGGTTTCTTATTTATTTAGCCTAAATTTATATCTACTATGTGGAGTTCAGCGTGGTTGGAGGAATCAATATTAAATTGGACAGAATCTAGGCAATAGATGAAATGTCTAGTGCTTATCTTGTATTAACTTTGCTTTCCTCACCTCATATGCAAGATTTTTGTATTCTCAAAAGCATGATCATACAGCTCCTATATGCAATCCAGGTATGGGCTGTCTTCATTCTCTTCCCTTTAGAGGGCCTGTTCATATCCTCAACTTCATCTCACCCCTGGATTAACATCTAAGTCTCTTTTCAGTTGTAAGCCTGGCACCCCAGTCTTACCACAGCCCCTTTGATATTATCTTATCTTATACATTTATGTACACGTGACTATGATCCTCAAAACCCATTCCTTTGACACCAACTTACCATCAGACATTATGCACCATACACACCTGTAGCCAGTCAGTCCTTCTATTGATTACGAGTCCTATTACGTAGTAATAGACTCGTTCTTTAACCAGGGACCCCTGCTGTTGTCACAAAATCTATCTTCGATAACGTGATTTATTTTATAACGTGATGTGACCTTGTAACATTAAGCATGTGTTACTCAAAAAGTGGCATTTTCAGCTGCTTACTTCCGACCGACCGATATGATACGATAACGATAAATAATAATATATTAAATTTTTTTTGTGGCATGTGTTATAATCGCTGATTGGCTGATGTTGACAAATTGATTGATTGGGAGATCAAAAGGGGATAGAAGGCCCGAAAGTATTTCCTCTTTAGTTAATGTTTTCACTTGATATTTATATTTAAATCCAGTCATATTTGGCCGCTCAGTTATTTCTGCTTCTATTGGCGGCATGAGGATATAGCCTTAGGCTCAAACATTTTTCTTTTATGGATTGTATTGCACGTGGTGATTGTAGTTGCTCGGTTGACTCCGAATATTTTTTGCAGTGTGGGGCTATACCAACACATGAGGGAAATCTGTTTCTTTCTTTCTCTTTCCTTCCCCCATCATTGTTGTCTCCCCATTGCCCTTGGGATATGTCTGCTTATTTTCCTGTATGTCTTTCTACAGTTTTATACTCTTGTTGGTGTTGATATGCAGTCCTACATAGTGTATATCCTTACTCAGCATTACAAAAAGTGACTGAGCACTGCATGACATACATATTAAAACTCTTCATTGACATGTTTGTTCACTCACAATTTTGAGTGAACAAGGAAATGTAGAACTTCAAAAATTATAGATAATAAAGAATATATATACATGAGTGCTTCAGCAAATTTAGAAAGGTATATGACCATCCTTTGTTTTTAAAACAACCTTAACATGAATATCCATTGTGAATATTAAATTACATGGTGCTCAGTCACTTTTGTAATGCCAAGTAGCTGTTTGATCTGACTACAGTTTAGCAGTGTTTTTGGTGCAACATATTATTAGTCTTTTGTGACATCTGTCAATAATTTTATATAGTCCTTACATGTATAACTGGCTTCTGTGTATATTGATAGTATTATTTACTGCTACTGTCTACAAAAAAAAATAGTATTGTAAGTCTCATTTCAAGTCTATAGTTGTTATGACTTATATAATGATTGGTGTATTGATCCTTGAATACATGCTTTAAGATGTATCTGAGCACTTAGATAAGATTGAATTTATCCTAAGTAAGATATCTAGTAGCATAATGGGTATCTCTAGACCTATGAAATAGATTGAGTAGTAAAAAATAAAGGTGGTCCTTCAGAGGGTGATTCAGCTGTAAGTGTAATGTTTTGTGCAATTTGCGGTTCAGAAGCTTGAGACTTTAATGAGTTCAAGTTTTATGAATATCTTGTGAAAGTTCACACAAAGAATGGGTAGTAAAATGAGTTAAGATTCTTCTGGCCCCATTTGAACACTCTTAAATACAGGAAAGTATTTCTACAACTGTAAAGCATATTCTGTAAAGTTCTACACTACTAGTTTGTTATCTGGCCAAGGACTGATGCTTGTTTTATTCTAAGTGGACTCTGCAATGCTCAGTTATTGGAGATGCTTGAACAGGCATTGCTTCCTTCTGCAATCTTGCTATTCATATTTAAAGAGGAAATCACATGTAGTTTCAAGAAAAAGAAAGTGTCCACTATCTAAATGGATTAATTAACTACCTAAATGTGTATTGTACAGCCGATTTGGCCAGTTCTTTAAGAGAAGAGAATGAAACAGTCTTGAGCTGGAATTTTAGAATGAGGGCAAAGGGATCTACAGAATGCAAATATACTATAACAATAGTGCTATATGCACATTAAATTATATGTAGTGCTACATGTCAAATATGTAATGTTGATTGTAATAGTTGACATGTGTTACCTATATGGGCACTGTTCAGCTACTCGATGAACATGTGTTCCATGCTGTGGTACATGTTCTTCTCTTCATCAAATACTCTCTTTCTTTTGATGAGGATGATCTTCTGCATTGTCTTCAGTGAGTCTGCTTCATGTTTTTGATTGGATTTGTTTTGATATCATTGTATAGCAATACAATTTGTTTCAATGTGAGGTCATAGAAGTTGCCTACCTTCTCTTCTATCAATGTCAATGCCTTCAGCACAATGTTTATTGATGCAGTATTGTCCTTGTTCACATATGCTACAAAGGACATAGTGACCCATACTATGTCTCCAGTCTTAAATGCCACTGGTTTGACATGTTTCATGCTGTTATGTGGTGAGTATCTTTTTATCATCTTTGGTTTTCTTGTTACATGCCATGAATGCAGTTGCTTGACAAACACTGTGGTAGTTGTCATCCTGTCAACAATGTCTTCAGCTAGTGGATAATGTTTTGTTAATATAATAGCACAAACTTACATTGAATTCTGACATTGCAGTTGATTATTTCACATTGTGCTGTGCATCTGTGTGCACCTGCTCCAATGTGGCCTTGGCCTCTATCAAGTCATAGCTGGGGTCCATGGACTGTGGTTGTTGTCTTGATGTTTGTATTGTTTGTGATTCTGTCATGTATATGTTGCTATATTATATGACACCTTTGTTTTTTCTTTTTAACCTCTTCGCTTACTGTGAACAATGAAACTTGGTGTATTCAAACTTGATATTATGTCCTCAGTATTTGACTATATTTTTATATTCTGTAGTATCTTGTACCTGTTTTGTATCCCTTTTTTCTGTTCTTTGGACTTTGATATATTGTTCACTCCAATAATTGAATAGACTTTTTGGCAGGTAGACTATTTCTTTCTGTAATGTTTGGTTGTGCCTAACAAGAATATTTGTTAGTGTTTCAGCATATTTTGAAATCTGTATAGTCCTATTGCTGTGGTCTGTAACTTTAATGTGTTATGTCTCTACTAATGATACCATTTGCCAAGGACAAATACAATCAATAACCAGTCTGTTTCTTTTCTAAGTCAATGACTGCTATAGTGATGGAGCCAAAATACAGAAAGAGACAGCAATGGTGTCAACAGAAAATGTGGTGTGTATGAGGATGCATTGGCTGCCTGTCAGTGTGGTAGGAATATATTGAAAAACTCTACTAACCTGAAGTTCAAAATGTTTTAAGATTCTCCAGATATTGTAATAAAGAAGCAGCCAATGCTGCAAAAACTGAGCTAATGTTTAATAGAATCCTATTATTGCATAATAGAACTCTTATCTTTAGTCTGAGAATTCTCTTGCTCAGTAGAACACATGAAAGTGTATAGAGCTGTTTGAAATTGAAGCAAGTAGTATTGTAACAAAGAGTTATTGGTGGAGAAAAAGAAGAAATCACTTAAATTTACTCAAGAATTCAATTCTTTTTATTCACAATGGTAGTTCATGAGCCCATCTGATAAGCTTTGCATGCACTCTGAATTGTGTTCTCTGTGTGATTCAGAGTTCAACTCTTTCACTTGCACGCATCAATTACTTACATCACTTTTGCTAATTCCTCTCTAACTCATTCCCCACTTACTAATTTTTCCCTTTTGTTAAGATGTATAGTTCATAAAATATATCCCACCAAACTAATCACATTCTTTTGGACCACCTATGACTGTCTGCTGTTCAACTCCTCATTTGACCATTTGACTTATTCTCTTTTATGTAAGTTTGATGTTCTGTTTGGATCTAAGACTGACAGAGGTGGATTCAACAATTTAGTACCATTGATAATATAAGAAATAACAATTATATAATATATTTTTCTTTAGGTTCTGGTACAAATACTATAATTGCCAATGCTGAGACTCAAAGAATACAGTGTAAAAATAAAAAGGACTCGTAATGCCAGGCAAAGCCTCGGCCCACAATACAAGTATATTGTGGTCCTGTCATTCTATGTGTGACTCTCAGTGACTCTGGTGACACCTGGCTTTCACTTACTTGCAAGAATAATTACATGCCATCCTCACAATATTAGCAAAATTTAGATGTACTGTTGAGATGCTCAAGCACAACATGATACTGGGCAGTACTAGTGCTTAGCTTGTTCTTGAGACATCCAGAATGTGGGTGATGCCTTAATTTCAACACAGGCAGTCCTCGAGAAATTTGCAGACAACTGAGGCCAACCACACAGGGATGGGACAATCAGCACCCTTCTCAGAAATGAAGGAACCCTCTTCCACAGTGTGTTAAATTTATCATGCCTTTCTATTTGTACATTGAGTTGGACTGCAATTTTTAGCGACATCATTTGTAAGGAGGATGCCGAGCAGAGAAATGCAGTGTTTGAGGGCAGCGTGATGTCCAAGAATTTTGGTTTATTGAGAAACTCCTACATAATTATTATTGTGGCTTCTAGTGAAAAATATGGCTCTAATTGAGTGGAGGGTGAGAGTGAGACACCGATGCCGATGCTACTAATGTCCTAAAAATTCAATAGCACAAATAACCTAACAAATGGATTAGCAGAAGGCTTCACTACACTGCCATCAGGGTAACGGCCGACAATACACATGACCCCTGCACTCAATCATACCCCTTATGGGCAGTGCTCAGCTCTTTCCGCGAAGCTATTAACCATCCCCGTATCACTTCCTGATCAATGATCTTCTATGTGTTGCTACTCTTCATGACCAGGACATAATGAGCGGATAAGTTCCTCAGAGTCCTGACCAGTTTGAGTAGGGACTTAAGTAGACATTTGGTCATGTCAATAAAAAGGGAGAGCTTTTCAGAATGTGAAGGGGAAGGGAACAAATGAATGGAAAGATGTTTGCTCGGGTGATGCAGCACCAGTACATTGGGGCAAGTCTGATTTAGCAATATGACATTCACAAACGGGTTATGACATTATAACACTCACACAACAGTTTATAACCACATATCTACAGTACAACATATAGGATTATGCTAATGTCTTAGATTAAGTACAATATTCTTTCTGGAATGCAGAGCAAACATAATATTGCTAGGAAATTATAACTAGATTGTGAGGTGGCTACCAGATTAATCAAAATCTACAGTATGTATACCAGATGCTAGATGGTTGTGTAGTCCATTATCAACTGGGTAAAATATTCTTTCCATAATTCAAAGAAAATATAACATTGCAAGGGGACTATAACTATATTATGAGGTGGCCACCAGTGTGCCAAAAATTCACAATATACATATCATCTCTTAGACCTTCACACCTCATTACAATCCTTTGGTAGGATTTTAGGCTGTATATCAGAGGGGAAAATATGGTACACAAGCTATATCTATTATATATGTACTTGGGGTGGTGGGGACGAGAGGACAGGCAGTGGGCCTGGTAATTGCGATTGCGAGCAGGAAGTGTTGGTAGCGCTGATGTGCTTTAAGCGCCAGCAGTCAGCACACCTGTGACGCAATGGCGGCATCTATTTAGCAATGTGCAAGGTGGAGCACCCACCCCACCAGTAACTTGCAATGGAGGGAGCTTGGAGCAGTAGTGCAGTTTATAGGGGTGACAGTCTTAAATAGACCCACTTTGGTTTTCCCACAGATCACATGACATGTTGAAGCTTTGTGAATATTAATCACCAAGTTCAACTTGTATTTTTCTTCACTTCTACCTACCTCCCTTTCTCCACTCTTGTCGTCAATGGCATTCAATGCCTTCGACACCATTCTCACGCACCCATCAAGTCAACCGCCAAATGCTGACAGCCCCATTTGCACGGCTATGGCACGACCTCAAGCTCAGTAACAACAACAGGAATGAGCGAGGGCACCCATGTGCCACGGTAGCACAGTAAGTGTCTCCCCACCCTCTCCACCACCGCAGCTAAGCCCCACAGCCCCGATCACTAGCATATCACACTGCCTGCCCATGCCATCCACAGTGATAACATGAGCAGGGGCATAGGCCTTGCCCCAACACAACACCACCTCCATGTTGTGCATGCTCCCATACCATCCTGCTTTATGGTGCTAATGCGAAGAGCGATAGCGAGAGCAGGCAGGGAGCAGTGGCCTCTGCCAGCTCTTTGGTTGTGACCGCTGCGGCGATGGACCTGCCCACCACCAACTCTTTCATGCCACCTCACACTCACTGCTCCTACCCCCATGTCTGCGTTTTGGCCTTACTGCCTCTGTTATTTCACCTGTTGCGGCAGTGAACGTGGCCCTGCAGCTCATAGGTAATTCTCTCCCAAACCTCTATCTCTTTTTCTTACCACATTATACACTAACAAACCCCGAAAGACTGTTTCCAGCCCACTGCCATTCCACTTCTCACCTCACAACAATGAACAAGAATGCTAAGGCCCACAGGTGAGTCCTCCCCGGCCTTATCCCCTTTTCTGCTGCTAACCACAACTTGCTTACCAGGCTGCTCAACATTGTTTTTAACTCCAATGCCTCTGTCAACAACCTGCCACCGCTGTGCCCATTCGGTGGCCCGCTACCTCACCTTCTACAGCCCTGTGTTTCCATTTGGAGGTGCTTCCACCACTATCTCATCTCCTATGGTGATGAATGGGGATCCTGAAATCTACAAGTACACCTATGTTCATTCTCCCTTGATGGAGCTTCCTGTCACTAATGCCTTCAACTCGCATTGTAGCCTGAATTTGTGTTTGATAGTGCTGCTTCCGCCATTGAGCTTGCTGTGGATGACATCCCCAAACGAGGAAGCACCAGTGGTGCATTGGCAGTTTAATACCAGTGGTTTATATAGTAGTTACTTGTCTGCTTGAGATATATTATTTGGCTTTCTTTTCGGTATGACAATATAAATGTGGTGGTCAAAATTCAGTAGGGGTTCTGGTCCCAATTCATAACTGGGTCAACCCCATGATAAGTGTAAGCTCTAGCGTTGGAACCTCCTGGTCATGTTATACCCAGTTCACAAATGGCTGCCTGGCTTGCAATGTGTTGTGAGTATCTGAGTATCTGATATGTTCTAGACAATTGGTGATAATATTTCAGCTACCCTATCATTCTGTAGATGGACGGGTATCAATTCCATAATGATCCAGAATCACGATGACAACTTATGAAATTGCGTCCTGGATATTTTTAAAACCTACCACTATCTATCAATTTATGGCATTGTGAGTCAGCCCAAAATATGATTACCAGTTCATAACGTAGACAATCGTCTACAATGCATTTTGGGTGTTCATAACACCCGATAGGATTCTCCACGATTTACTGATGGCCATCGACGGCACAATGATCTGGACTATTGATCACGTGCAAACCTCCCCTAAACTGTAAACAACATCAAAACGACACACCGACGCTAATGCACAAAGTTTGAACTGATGGGTATACCACGATACAATCCTCAAAGTCTTCCTCCTATGCTCTGCAGGGTACATTCTGGAAAAACGTGGTGTTCTGAATAAGAAGACTCAAAAGGTACGCATACAGCCTCTCCGAACTATTTCTGGTTCATTCCAAAGCCTGTGCTTTATATATCATTGACATCGACAACTGTAATTATAGCAAATCGGCAGACTCAATGTATCGCTCTTCACACCCGCGCTGCTCTTTTCCGAGGTCACTTGTTACTTGGCACTCGGTACACTGGCTTTTCGTCTTCATGTGCCACGCAGTTCGTGATGAGACTTACGTTACGATGGCTTCATAGAGAAATTGAAGGAACTCTGGGCGATACCTACATGGTTTCATCATCATCACCGGCACCTCGATGGTTGTCGGCTGGGTTCTGGGCAGGACGTTCTGGTTGAGGGAAGTTGCAGCGGTAGGGCATTCCATCCTTCCCTTCTCCCCGTGTTTGTCATCCTTTGCCAATTCCCATTCCCATTTACTTTCACCTTTGACCCCGCCTCGCTCCCCTCCTTTAGGCTTTCTACGCTCTCCCATCTATAAATACCCTACATCCTCCCATACAATCTTTTCTCGCCTTTTCTCTCGGCCCCTCACCCATCCGCACTTAGTTAGCCTCAACTCACATGTCCACGCTAACACAGGAGCTTCACCATGGCCGCCGCGATGTTCATGAGCTCCAACCCCTCCCTATTGTGCCGATGCAGCACCTTGTCGTTTGGTGCCCGAACTCGGGTGGGGTCAAACAAAAACAAGAACGCGATGCCCTGAAGAATACTGACGTATTTGACGATGTACAGTACACTGGGGATGGTGGTATGTGACTTTGGCCTTTACATTTTGCTCTTTTTCTTTTTCTTGTACCTATCCCTTACCACTCTCGTTTCCATTTTCCATTTTTCTTACCCCTTCCCAATCCGTCCACGCCGCGACCATCATCCAAATGCGCATACATCCCGCTAATATCGTTCACAGATCAGGTACAGCCACGGCGTAAGCCTCCTCTCAGCTTCGTAGACACAATCCTCGCACCACCGATCATCTCATCCATAACCACGCCGTGGACCTCTATCCTCGGACTCGACACCAATAGGGGAGGAGAGTGCCTGCCGCTCTCCCTCGTCCGCAAAGCCTACGAGGGCGACAACAGCGAGCATGATCTAAGAACGTACATGTCAAGCTCGATGCTTGTACGCTTCGTCGGCATCGACAAAGAGGGTAGCAGGCCAGTTTATGAAATTGCCTACGCTCCTCTGCACCGGGCGTCGCCCCGTATCACCTCCTAGGGAGTCCCTGGTGCTGCCTCATCAACTAGAGCATCTAGCAACACACATTGCAACAGGAATAGTGACATGGCCATGGACACAGCACAGGAAACAACGGGATAATTTCTCTGCTGCCTGGCAGGCCCAACGCCACATCCTACAACTCGTTTTTGAATAGTCTGAACGAGAGCTGTGCAGATTTTCCAGAGTGGGGTGTCGGTGTGAGTGTTTCTGTTGGTGATGGTGCCATTGCTACAGCGGGTGGAGCAAGGGTGAGTACTATGGAAGGGGATACGAGCGATAGTGAGGACGAGCAGGAGGATGAAGTCGGACGTTACCTCAATGGTTTCACCGATCTCAAACACGGCACCCGCGCACCACAACCTCCCTCCTCCTCAGCGCCCTCCCGCCCCATCCAAAAATACATCCTGCACTCCCTCCACACGGCACGTCCCTCCTCTCAAATCTCCGTCCACATTCTACAGTCCCGCTCTACGCCGCTTATCCTGACGCTGACGCCGTCTTTGTCATATGCGCTGGAGCATAATCGTAATGATTATGCAGCGCTGAGGCCATGGGGCGGTGGATATGTGTGCCAATTTCAAGGAAATATGCGCAGCTGGTGCGGTGATGCTTGGTGTGCGTTGGGGGTATTTTCAGGGCGGGGAGGAAACGGGACGGAGGAGGGTGAGGGGAAGAAACAGGAGTGGAAGAAGACCTGTTCGGCTTCGAGAAAGCGAGTGCAAAGCTGGAGGGTGTTTGCAATGGAAAAGAACGTAGGAAAAATGGTAGGAAGCGGGATGAGACGACGAAGAGCAATTGGTATACTATGTTTGAGGAGTGTGGAAGTACCCGCAAGCGGGTGCAACTTCTCGTGAGAAGGAGGCGCCATCACGTGTATCCTGATCCCCATCGTTTTCCCTTACACTCACGTTTGAAGTCGCACAACGATGACTGCACAACCTTTTCCCATAAGCTTGCTCTTTACCCAATCTATATCCTAGCATCACTTAAAATTCCACCCACCCATCACCGAAACTATTCTATTCTCAACACATAATATATATAACTCAAACACAATCAAGGTAGAGTAGAACCTTTAGAAGTGTGAAAAGGGGGATCACTCTTCAGCACTTCCATCGAGTTTTCTACGCCCTGGAGACGAGGGCGGCACCTCCGCCGCCAACCTCTCCACACCCCCAATGTCTACCTTACATTCTTTATATTATCTACGAGGTGCGACGCACCTCCCTCGAAAAGTGATTTCCTTTTCGGAAGTATGCGTCCTATCTTTCCTCCGCACTTTCCTTCGCATTTTTTGGGGTGGATTTTATAACCTTCCGTTCTTCGTCATTCGATTGTGGATTGTTTCTGTTCCTTCGACCACGATCCCTCGACCGTTCTTCCTCTTTCCCTCCACTTCCGCTTTCCCCTTTCTCTCCCCTTTCTTCTCCCACTCTTTACAACGCAAGTACTAAACTTCCCTCTCTTCCCTTTTATCTTACTCTTACAGTCCGATATTCGTCGTTATCAACACCCTCCTACTATGCTCCCCCGCCTACGCTCCCCATCACGCAGATCATGTCCGCCAGCGCATAGGGCGGCTCATTAGTTTGGACTATTTCTTGAGCCTATGATGCCGGTGTTGAAGTTGACTGAGCTTTAGAATCCGGTGTCGAGGGGTGAGGTGGCAGGGAGGGATGGCGGGGATAGAGATGTGGGTGGTTATGAGGCGACGCGAATTTGAGGTGGCGGAGCGCTGGTGGGGTTTTTCTTTTTTGTCTTGCTTGTCGCTTCTGGTACGCTGTGCTTGCTAAGCTGATTGTCGCCGCTTCAAGCTTCATTGCTTCATTTTCCTTTCCCCTCTTCGTATCATTGCTTCACAGTCAGATTGTGATACATGCGTACGTCATTGCATACTGACTTGCAGATAGAATTTTATTCGTTCTCAGGCTTTTTTATCTTACTTTACTTACGTACTTATTATGTAGTTCTTTACTGTCTCTAAGTTTACTTACTGTTTTGAATGATAGTCACAATGCGTAGCATGCTGCGTGCATCTGGGAGCTGGTTCGGTTAGTCTCATTGAGAATGAGAGAGTGGACGGGGTATATTTCCAGAAGGTATACCACACTGCGATTCATTTTATCTGAGTCAGGAATAAGAATCATAATGGGTTTTTCTCATTGAAACTATAGTAATAATTCGATATGCGGAACGCTTCACTGGGATGGCATTCACATAGTCCACAACTTCCGAAGTCTAGACTCTCGCGACTGGACGGAGAAGATGGACAGGAAAATAAACATATAATAAACATATGCATATACGTCCGTGACACATATCCACAGAAATGTCGACTCTCTACAACCGCAATACCACCACCTGAGCACTTGTACTGAGAGCGATGGAGTATTAGCCGGGTACTCATTATTTTCAGCCAATAGTTCTTCATGCCTATACATGAGCCTGGAACATACGGAGAAAATGGTGACGGTCAAGGCCGAGGTTGAAGTCTAATACAACTTTCCTCCACTTCCGAACACGACCGACATGATCTGGGAAGTGCGCACCTAGATCAGCACCTCATGCGCAATGCGCCGTTGGGGCGACCGGGAGTATGGTACGAACGACTTCGGGCAAGGGCAACAAAGTCAGCATCGACTTTTGCTATCATATAGACGCAAGGCGTACGTACAATCGTTCGGACGGCGCCTGCTGCGCATGAAGCGCGCTTCCCGTCCACCCATTGGCGCGTCAAGAGCCTCCTCCTCCTCCTCCTCCTCCTCCTCCCTCCTCTCCTCCCGCTCATTTCCATTTCCCTTCCCTCTACCACCCTCACCCTCAGCTCCCCTACTCAGAAAATGCACGTACGTGCACGGCATTCCCAACACGCATACCCATTCAGCAGACCCCTCAAATATGCCGCCCGAGCCCGTAATAATCGCGGGGTACGGCGTAATCATCCCGTTCTCCTGGATAGGGCGCACGGTGTAGAGCGCATATATAAAAGCGGGAGCACACCGGGAGCGGTTGGGGAGCTCGCGCAGGAGCAGGGGGTTGTATGCCTGTGGAGGGCAGGACGAGGGTGATTTTGGTGGAGGAGGAAGATGCGGAGGAGGGTGTGGATGGGAAGAGAGAGGAGGAGGGGTCGATGCAGACGCAGTGACAGCGGTGATCCCGCACCAGTGCTGCGCCTGCCGCCACAGCTTCGTGCGTCTCGTCCAACAGTACGATGTCCTGCGTGATGTGCACATATGCGTCCTTTCACGGCTCATCGATCCCGAAGTGCTCTTCCTCGGTGCCGTTGCCCCGCTCTTGCCCCGCCCATGGGACCGTTACTACGTGTTGGCGTTGGTGTGATTGTGATTGTGGGCGTTGGAGAGGCCGAGGCCTGCTCCGTGAGGCCCAAAGCCGCCGAGGGACTGTGACTGTGCGCCCCCACAAAGCGGGGTGTGAGGCGACGGTGCTCCGCCTCACGCCCCCGTTGCTGATAATGCGAGCTGGACGACTCTGGAGCTATGCCTTTGACGAGTCGGAAAAGTAAGTTCTATTTGATCTTCGCCCACTCTGCTATAATATTTAAAAAAGAGAATTTTAACCACATAATCAAGGGATTTATGACATTCAATCCATTAGTTCGTTTCAGGGTCACCCAGAGCTGAACCTTGTACGTTCGGTTCTCATTATTTTCGAAATTTGAATCCGACGCTAGTCAGGTTCGGGCTGGATTCAGGTTCATGCCTCAATTGCTACGCAATTCCCAATCATCGAGATAAATTCAGTGTCAGAACCAAGAAACATCGCTCATCATAACGGACCCTCGAAATCATGGCCATATCTGTCTTCTGAGCCTGCGCTAGAGTTGGATGAAGACATCGAAATGGGATGAAAATGGAGAGGTCTCGTGCATGGGTAGGCACGAGTGAGGGCTACCAGCACTACTCCTATTCACAGCCACCGCCTCAAGTAAACTTCACGGTCAACTATAACGACTCTGTCTCTTGGTCCCACTAGAACGGGGCTCCTACGGCCACTGGCTGTAGTCAATACCCGTTTGCCCCTCCATGCCACCCTCAACTACCGCACTTGAGGCTGATGGTGATTGTGAGTCAACCACGCGCGGCCCCTCGTGCCAAGATCACCCAATTTGACCACCCTTCATCAAGGTATCTGGCCCCCAACTTGTGTATCGCCATCGCCGCTGTGGTTCCTATTGCTAACTCCCAAACTATCAATGCTGCTTTCGCCTGTTGCGGGCCTACGCAACCCGAGTTAGATTCCTTCTCCAGCACTGGCCGCCCTACCTAAATTCAAGGCTTCATTCGCTATGAGTCTCGTTCAAAGAAGACGCAGCGCAAGTTGCTGATCCTATGGAAGAACGTGTCAGCCGTCGTGACGGGAACTGGAAGCTAGAGTGATGAGGAAGGAAAGCCTGACAGGAGGGGTCTATGATATCATGAGGCTACCACTACCTCTACATTCGTTGTCGCTGCTGCCTCTTCCACCTCGAGAGTTAGTCCTACCGGCTCCGGCTCTGGTGATCTAATCACGGACGAACAATCGCGCAGTTGGAGAAAATCCTCGACGCTCAAGTTCATGACAATGTTTCTCCACCACGTTCTCACGGACACCGCTACCTGCGATCCAGGCTCAGGGCTTGAAACGTCTACAACCTACCACTGCCTTCGAACGCGTCAGTACTGATCCATCCTAAATATTGGACTGGCCGTACCACAAGACTCAGTTTACTACCTCCAGATCCGTGGCAGGCGTTCTGGTGCAAGTCGAGTAGGTGGGTATTGGCGTTGCCGGGTCTGGAATCATTATACCTTGTATAAAATTCTATCCTATTTTAGACCTCCTTTTTTTTCTTAACAATGTATCGTTATCTTTTTGTTCCTTCCGGCGATAGGTAGGGCTATTGTCCTCCCAGAACGCAAACAACTCCAACCCACCAGTCGTTCTATCTCTTCTCTAGCCATACCCCTTGCACAGATCATGGCGCAGGTTCAGGTACCCATACAAGCTATTCAGTCGAGATCAAACTCCTTCTGGCGAGCGTTTTCTTCTGCAGACACGGCGTACTAAATCCTGCAAGCTTAGGACACTTTGTTGATGTGCTGGTTTTCTATGTTTCAGTGCGTGCTAGAGTCTTCGGACTGCTCCCCAAAATCTCAACTGCCTTTCTCTTTGTGCTGATGCTCGATTTCTCCTCTTTGACTTCTGAAATATCATCCTTCTCACCCTCCTTCTCCCCTGTGCTATCGTTTACCAGCATCAATTTCCGGAGCAATTTCATCATTCAAGAAGTCCTTTGGGAAGCCCTCAGAGAATGTGTCGCCCTCGGTATCGAGAAGAACGACTGTTTCAAGAATGGACATGTCAATATCGGTTCCGCTATGACCAACCCCAGTTGGATTGAGGTTTGGGCGATCTGCCATGAGTGCATTCATTTCCCAGTACCAAGGGCATGCCTCCTAGACTGCAGCTGGAAAGATTGAGTGTGTGAGTAGTTATACCTCAAGATCATAACTGTGTTGACGTACCCCACTTGTTCATAAAGACGTTATCCAGTGACATGTCAATCTCCTCGTTGGTAATCCCTGCTCCATTCTCGCCCATTTCCTTATTATACTCCGCAGCAATTTTGGCCATTCTACGGTAAAGTAATCGTATTCTGTGATAAAGGAGCATTCCGTAGTCACGACTCACTTTATAAGGCGGCTCTTTATCTTTTCACCCCACTGGTTTCATAACTTGGTCGCAGATGCCCCCTTTTCTCCGGAGCTGCTGCTGCAAGTGCATAAGAACACGCCTCCAGGTAATCCGGGTGGTCTTTAAAGAGAATCTTGGCAAGCTTCCACTGCCAGTAAGTCTTCTTCTGACCTCCCCCTCTTTCAATGATGTATGGGCTCCTGTACCTGGATAAAGGCCTTGTTTAATATCCCTATTTTTGAGGATAGCGGCGAGCAAGCTTTTCGAAAGCATCACGTCATCCCAGCTTAACGCGAGGTTATTAAGGCAGATCCTAGTCTCTAAACAAGGTTACCGACTCAACTCTAGTTTTGCCATCACTTGCAGCGGCAACCTCAACTTATTTTTTAGCCACTTTCGTGTCTTCCTTTGTATCTTCCTTTTCCGAGTCACTTGTGGGGGCAAGCTTTTACCCTTCGCCTTCCAACCTGCTTTTCCTTTTCTCGATGAGGTCATGGGTGGTGTGCGCACAAAAGGGGAATTAGTTTAGGAGTACACTATTGAGGGAGTCGGGCAATGCCTACTGCTTAGAAATTTACATAAACTATACAATAAATAATAAGAATTAGATTTATACAGATATCTATGGAAAGCGAGACTGTCAAGCCTTTAAAGCCATTGCCAAATATCATCGGGTTGTCAAGCCGAGCATTCTTGGCGATAACTTGGCAAGCAAAGACCTCTGACACTGGTACCCGCCCTAGTTCAGAGCCATTCAGTATTTTATTGTAGATGCTATGTGCCGATACAAGGCCAATAAATAAATTTAGGTACTACTAGTATATACTGTGAGTAGCTTTATGCAAGTGTTGAAGCAACCATAATGACCGTACAGTTTGTGCGCCGTTGAAGCCCCAGTCAAGCCCCAGTAGTAATACCGCCCGCCAGCCGGGCCGGTCCAAGCGCTTCGCTGGACTTGTCCTCAAAACACAAATTCCGACTCACATTCAAATGTAGACGGTGCATTGCTCATGAGGAGTGCATAATATAGATCTCATAGTATCACTAATATTATTTCATTAGTTTACATTTCTTACTTTGAGCCAGATAATAGTAAAACCAGATATAATCCCTTGCTTAAACCCAATAAACTTTGGTACCTACATAGCATAGTCTACCAGTCATCCAGCCTCTCGTCTTCATACTCCTCATCTGTAAATTCAACCTCATCAATCTCAAACTTGTCATCATTATTTTCCATCTTATCCAGCTCCTCACAGTGACGGTATCTGGTAAAATGATCAGAAATCCAAATATTAACAGAGATTTTAATGTAGCCAACCTAATCCGTGACCATTGTTCACACCACCCATGTAGTAGCTACCATCTATTGCAGGATCATCCGGTCCACCGAGAAGCTCTTTTCCAGCTGGTTTATTTACATTTTCTCCTCTTCACTGGTTTGGATATCCATGGCTTGAAGATATACTTGACATTCTTCTATGAAGTCTACAGCATCATCAAGGTTTTCAAAGCGATGCAGAAGCTCTGAGTAGACATCCCAGATGTTGTCTGAAGTCACAATGGGATTACCCATGCTCTAATAAAGGATGTTAGCATATCTTCCAAATTCGGGGGGTACAAGCTCAAAACTGGATCATCTGGTGGTGCAAAAATTTGTCTGACTTGGTCAATTGCTTCTTGACCAACATGAACCTAAAGACAAGAGTTGTTGAGTACACAAAGATCACCAAGTTGCACTCATACCTTAAAGTCCAAGCAGCCATATCGTTCAGGATATGAATGGATATGTTTAGGAATGCCATGGGGAGTATCTTATTTTGATCTGCTCGCTTTCGGGTGTTATTAACCATATCTGTCCATGCATCGAGTTCAGTCTGCAAGAATGGGATGAAAATCCAGCGGAAAACAAGTCTGCACGCCTGACTGTAATTATTAGGTCAAAAAAGACATTGATAGAAATACTTATGCATCAAGAGGGCGGTTAATATCATATAATCCATTATTAGCCCCAAAGTCGAGTAGATTTTCAAATCCAGGAGTGAAGCGACTTCGTAACTGAGACCAAGAAATTTCTGGCTTGATGTTTTTTTCTGACGCATCCAACGGTGTTGAATGGTACCAACTAAGCTAGGATCATGTAGGTGCCTCAATGTTGTCTGTACATTTGCAACACCATAATTTTCAGATCCAGGGTCGCTTTGGGTAATTAGTGGAATACCTGGTTAACCTACCTGTGAGTTAATTAAGCTGGGGTCCGATTTAAGGCTCACATTTTTCCCTTTCAATAACATCCAAGTAGTATGATGCTATCAACTTTGGATTACTGTTTGTCCACCATATCTTATACCAGTGAATCAGTCCATCAAACAGATCACCTCCATTGTGGAGAGCCAGTCCAAAATGCTTCCATTTATCATGTTGATCAATGGCAATCATATCATTGACACCAGCAGCCCAGAAATGCCTACGTCGTAGACGCCGAGCTTTGCGTTCTCTGATAAGTTCTGGCTCCCACACTCGAAAATAAACAACGATAAGGTCACTACAGTCATATAGAATATATCAGTACACATACATATCATATGGAAAATACGCAGGAATAACACACCGAGGTACAAGCAATCCAAAGTGGTGAAATAGAAGTGTGCCCATATCACGAGCACCAGCCTTTGGGAAACGTTTTTTAAAATGATCATACTGTCCCGGATACTTTCCACAGTGTGATCTTGTTGTCTTGTTGAAAGTAGTCCCAGTCTCTTCCGTATGGCCTTGTATGAAGTTAATCTGCATGCATACAAGTCATAATAGCTGAGATCAGAACATAAATTTATTAAGAAATAAAAGAGCTCCGTACCCAATACCATATATTGCCGTATTGATGTGCTCTTCTCGGAGAAGTTGGACAACTTCAACATCAGTTTTACGCATTTTCCAATATGACAGGATGTGTGGTGTACTTTACAGTGCCCCCATTTTCCGTTGGACTCCAACGGACTTTCACCGGACCCAGCCAATTCCAATGGACAGTCCATTGGTAGTCCAACGGATTCCGTTGGACTCCACAAACTCGGTACCAGTCCGGTCAGAGTCCGGCCAAATTCGGTCAAAGTCCGGTCAAGTCACTTCAAGACAGAAAACAGGTGGACTGGCCGGACTGTCCAGTCCGTTGGACTTCCAATGGACTTCCAATGGACTTCCACCGGACTCTCAGCATTTAATTAGATCAGATCCAAGAGTGCTCTGTCCAGTGGAGTCCAGTGGATATCCACTGGACTGTTATTGGTTTAATTACAGACTTTATTGAAGAAATCCAATTACCATATCCAGAGAGGTTTTCAACTTCTATCTACCATAGTCTACATATACATGTTATATCTTTATGTGCCATTTATTTATCCTAGTTATCATCATCATTGCCATCTGCTTCCAGCTGATCAGTGACTGTCACTCCTCCTTTTTAGCTTGTCGTTGAAGAACCTTCCATGTGTGATAAGAAAGCATGGTATGTATAAACCAGTTATAGTTTTGAGGTGTCATTCTCTTGAGAATGGAGTCAAAACCACCAAGCCATGCATTGAGTTGCTCACAGGCCTATTTCAGTTATACTATTAGTACATAAATAATTACAAGGACTAGAAAGAAATTTACCTGAGTATTAAATGCCTGTTTTGATATGTGGTCCCATCAGAAGCTGTTGCTGTTATGACTAAATTTGGAGCTGACCCATCTGTGGGAGCTGGATTACACCAAGTTCAGAAAGGCTTTCGGACAATAGTGTCCTCAGTCCTGAATGACATAGGAATAAACTGATAAATTATTAAAATTGATATCACAATGAAAAATTCCTACAGAGTGAGATTGGCAGCTATGGAAGATGTCAGAATTGCCTCTTTAACAGGCTTAGGAGGTGGAGCCTTTGCAACCCCACTATCCTTAAGAACACTCTCTGTTCTGGATGAAATTGATAAATAACTAAAAATAATAAAATAGAAAATATTCTTACAGAGTAAGATGTCCTGCTGCTTTTTGAGCTGCAGCCTTGGCAGGTTTGCCACTAGATTTCCTAATAATAAGAATATATTTGAGTACACAGCTATGTTAATTTAGAAAACAAAAAGAAGTAGGAAAATGCATCGATTAGGCTATACCGGCAGACCTCTACAGGTCATGACGTATAGAGACACCCATAGACATG
This sequence comes from Psilocybe azurescens, assembly GCA_023853785.1. NCBI lineage: Eukaryota > Fungi > Basidiomycota > Agaricomycetes > Agaricales > Agrocybaceae > Psilocybe > Psilocybe azurescens. The sequence goes on along the minus strand of JAJIRX010000288.1, from coordinate 24,633 downwards.
AGATCATAATCCATGCATTTACCAGTTGAAAAATACATACACATTCTCCCTTTTTGCTGCACGTTTCCTGTCAACAAATTTATTTTAGCAGCAAATTCAGGAATATTTTATTTTTCTCACTTGTTTTGCTTGACTGGCTTGCCCTTGATACCAACAGATTCACCTTCACCAATCCCACCATCAGTCTCCTCTTCTTCATCCCCAACAGCAACCTTCTTGGTAGGTGGTGCAGCAGAGGCATCAACAGCAGATGCAGCCCTGGCCCGCTTTCTGGTGCTTCTACGAGTCTTGGGAGGAGTTAGGGACAGTAGCAGTGTTCTTGGAAGCTTTGGGAGGCATAGTAAGGAAGCTAGGTCACTAGGATGAGCTTAGATGGTGGTGGATGAAGGAAGAGATAACAGATTATGCAACTTGTCAAGTTGGGCAGACATTACATAAGCCCTTTCTCACCGGAAACTGCAGTTCTCAAAAATATTCTAAGTCCAATCTGACAGAAATTTTGTTTTATGCTAACCCAGACATTCCGAGAGCTTGAAAATAGTATATAACAAAGCTAACTACGACATGTATGTATAGGAAAGTAGCTACACCACAAAATTGGACAGAGTGGGTGTGAAACAGAGGGCAACAGCATGTAAAACGGGGGCAGGTGACAACCCAAAGGGGATGGGATGGGTGTTGCATGCGAAACAGAGGGCGACAGCGGTCCAAAGGGGACAGGGTGGGTGCTGTATGCGAAACAGAGGGCAACGGCCGTGCAAGCGGGCACGGTGTGCTATCGCATGCAAACAGGGGGAGGGGATGACGATCCGAAGGGGAAGGGATGGGGTGCCGCATACCAAACAGAGGGCGACGGCCATGCGAGAGGGCACGGTATGCTATCACATGCAAAATGGGGGGATGACGATCTGAAGGGGAAGGAATGGGCACGGTATGCGAAGCGGAGGGCGATGGCCGTGTGAGAGGGCACGGTATGCTATCGCATGCAAAATGGGGGATGACGATCTGAAGGGGGAAGGAACAGGCACCGTATGCGAAACGGAGGGTAACGGCCATGCGAGAGGGCATGATATGCTGTCGCATGCGAAATGGGGGGATGACGATCCGAAGGGGAAGGAACGGGCGCCGTATGCGAAACGGAGGCGACAGCCCAAAGGGGACAGGGCGGGTGCCATATGCAAAATGGGCAGCGGCGGCCGTCCAACAGGACACGTGCGCTCGCGACAGGGGGCAGATGGGATTCGCAGCGAAAGGCGACACGACGGGCGCTGCGAAGGGGGGTCAGTGGGGCATTCGAATGCATGAGCGCTGGGCACTGCTCACATATCGGCAGGTGTTGTGAGCCCCATGCAGGTCCGCTGGGGGGAAACCTACCGCGTAATCCGTTAGCGCCCGACTCATTCCGATAGGGAAGCGGATGACTTACCGGTGGGGCCCACCGCACTCGTTCCTCGCCGTGAACAGCCGCCTGCGGGAAGAGGGGGAAAGGTGGGTGGTGGTGGAGGGAAAAGATGAAGGGTGGGAAGAAATGAATCCACGCCACGGGTTCACAAACATTTGAGTCATGTGACTTTGAACTTGTCACATCGGACCGCTCACCCTACGGACTGAACAAAATACAGAATTCTGTTGATAAGGACCATATACACTCAGAAAAATATATCAGTCTATTGACTCTATACTCTCTACTGTGTTCTTTGTGTGATGTCTCTTTAATTAATCTAAGTTCTATTTTTCTATTAATATTTTCTTTTTATTAATACTAATATGAACAACCCTCTGTGCTTGCTGTCCATTGGACTTCCATTGGACTTCCATTGGTCTTGGTCTTGTCCGGTGGGATTCCGATGGACTACCGTTGGTCCTGTCCGGTCATTTCCATTGGACTTTGACTGCTGGTTTGGCATTATTCCAGTGGACAGTCCACCCGGACAGTCCGTTGGACTTGTAGTCCGGTCGGACATTCACCGGAATCTCACCGGAATCTCACCGGAAAATTTCAGCTGTCCTAGACCAGAAAAATCTTCATTCTGAATATAGAAAGTCCGACGGAGTCCGACCGGAGTCCGACCAAAAAATGGGGGCCGTGTAAAGACCTCGATGTGTGGTGCAATTTCCTCAATGGGCGCTAAATAAACATTGAAGTAATGACTTCAAAAGTAATACAAATCATAAAATTACTCACGAAGTGGCTTGTACTGGTTTTTCTGTGGCATCTGGTGGAAATATCACGCTTCTGTGATACTATAAATATACACATTTGGCGCTCTTTAAATAGCGATGTGTGGATATTGATGTCAACGATTCAGGACAATTCAGATTGATGAATATCTGTGTAGTCAAATTAGTAGGCCCGAAACATCCGAAATTTCAAATACAGTCAGTATTCGTCATCACAGAAGGCACAAAATAATTGTGAATTCTGCTATAATGATATACAGAGCTCGTCTTAATTATGCCAAACTAACATTATCTATCACATAGAGCACGGAATAATTGCAAATTTTGCTACAGTGAGCACAGGAGAATGGTAAATCTTCTGAAGAATGACATACAAAGCTCGTCTTAATTATGCCAAACTAACATTATCTATCGCATAGAGCACGGAATAATTGCAAATTTTTCTACAGTGATCACAGGAGAATGATAAATCTTCTGAAGAATGACATACAGAGCTCGTCTTAATCATGCTAAACTAACATTATATATTACATAGAGCACAAAATAATTGTGAATTCAGCATCTATAAAAGTGGTGGGTGTAATGACACCTTGTTAAGTTATCCCTAACAGCATGCCTCCCGACTATCTGCATATCAGTACATAGTTCACTGAAGACAGTAAAGCTACTGCCCCTTCTCAATGTGATCGCTGCACAACTGTCATTCAGGTTGGAGAGCAGCGTATCTATGTTGCTTCTCAAGGAAATCCCAATCACCCAGGAAAGTATATCTGTGACAAATGTATGGCTCACTACGCCCAGAAGAAAGCTACTACTGCCAGAGTTGTGTCCTCAGCACACAGTAGGTGCTTTATTATCTTGATCTATTCATCAGGTACTGATTTTACCCCTAGCACCAGCAGCTACCAGTTTACCTTTGAGTTCTCGTAAGTAAAGCTTCATGATTAATTAGATGACAGTGGGCACTAATTTTGGCGCTTAGAATCAGAGGCTATTCCAGCTCAGCATATCAGTGTCACAGATATTCAAGCAAGAATTAATGAAGGACAACGCAAGGGTGACTTTGATTTATTTCAGACTTTGAAGAGTGTTTCACTAATTAAATTTTTATTGCTAGGTGCAAATACCCCACAGGGCCAGGTTACTGCAATGCCTTCAGTATTCTCAGGCCCTATTATTCACCATCCATCATACTTTCAAAGCTATTTTAATAGCCAAGCCAATCATAGTGGTTCATCCTCTACACCTTCTCAGCCTCTATCCGGGTATACTGCAGCACATCTTCTCTATGGACAAGAACATAAATGCTGGTCAACTGCTGCATACAAAGGGTCATCATCATTGGGTATGAGTATGGGTCGGGCATCAGGAAATGTCGTGGCAAGGTTGCGTTCTTGCGTGCGGCTTGCGTGCCGCGCAAGTGCATGCAAACAAACATGCGCAACATTTGCGTGCATTTGCGCAGACTCTAATTATACAAGCATGAATATGCGCAATCTACTTAATCTAGTTGGTCAATCCAATGTATATGTGAGTGCATTAGCAATAAATAAATTATGAGAAACCGGTCAAACTGCCAACTACTAACCTGTGGTATCTTATATCTATGGTTAATTAGCGCTGCTTTGCTTCCTCTTCTTCTGAATGTGTCTCGGCCTGGGGCGAGTTTGCACTAGTAAAATTTCTCCTGGCTTTGACTTTGAAAAATCGACATAATTGGGTCCCGGCTTTACAAAATTATAAGACATTGGTAGACACATTTGAAATAGGTAAAATATCAATAAAAAATACTGAACTCACCTTCATTTCATTATCCTCTTCTTGTCTATCTCTGCGGATCCAGTCCTCAGGAAGGTAAGCATATGGCCTCCAGTCATTCTGATGGTTTCCAATATCAAGACCCCATTTCAAATCGAAAGGATATGAGGCCAGTATGTCATTCATGTTAATTTTATGAACTTATAATGACCAACTTGTTGCGGTTAATATTTAAATACGAGGCTGTAACTGCTAAAGATTGGGAGGGGAGGGAGAAGTCATTAACCTCATGTTCACGTTGAGTATAAATATGTAAGAGCTTAAAACAATGAATCTAAAAGCGAAGGTAACAACAGAGACTGCAATGAAAACTCAATTTACAAAAGAAATCATCTCAACAAAAAAATTAGTGGAGTTTACTCATCTAAAACTCAAATTTGAAATAGTACAGAGAGTTGAAACATAATCAACAAAAATAATCATTTTAATGCAGACAATTCACGGTGTTTACACATCTAAACTGTCAATTTCGAGTCGGATAGCAAGTTGAAACTCAGTTGAAACATAAATACTGATATGTCAAGCATGTTTAGTTTATTTCGATATGGTTTTGTGTAAGTGAGGGATGCTAAGCACTGACCGAGTGCACTTGTGTGCATCGAAATATTGATTGAGTGGTACTTGGCAGCGTAGTGGTTGCGTGGTGGCTGTGTGTGATTGTGTGGTGGCTGTGTGTGGTTGCGTGGTGGCTGTCCGCAGGTTGCGTGCGGTTGAGTGTCAGTTGCGTGTGACTGAATGCGTGTTGAGTGTACGATGAGTGCATTTGTGTACAAGTTGCATTTTCACCAGTGTATATTATTTGAACAGGGGATGATAGAGATAAGGTCGAGAAGAATAACAAGGTATAAAAATCTTCGGCGGTGACGGCTATCGCCATTAAGACTTTTACCGAGTATGGTGCCGGCCCATGGACTCTACAGTGACAACTATTGCCTGTGGCTACGTCCTTAAACATAGGTGATTTACAGATAATAGTACAGTGCAAACTTTCTATCTACAATTATATATACATTCCTTGCTGTACTTGTTGCAAGCTTGTTGTTTAGGTTGTGCTCCGGAGTTTGAGTATGGATGTACAAAATCATAACTGAGACTGTCAGAAAGCACAGACTTGATGCAAGTCCAAATCAAGTCTCAGTAAACAACATTATGAAGATGGCAACATTAATTTGACTCATAAAGATAATCCGACTATACACTCAAATGTGTATACTCAGTCCAGGTTGCGTGGCACGCAAATGCATGCAAGCACGTAACCTGCCACGCAGATTTCCATATGCCCAGTATGGGTCAAATATCTGCTCATGCACAGTCCAGAAAAGAGGTATCAATTTTACTTGGTGTCAAATATGAGCTTCTTCTTGGTAAAATGGAAGCCACGGTGTGTAAATATTTTAAATCTGGTCTAGCTATTTATTAATTAAAAAGCTTAGGGGATAAAAGAGGGTATGCCAGTTGACTACGGTATTACTCCAGAAGATCTTGCTCAGTCTATCAAGAACTTCTTGCTTCAGCCTCTTACCAAACTTTGCCCTGGTTTTCCTGGGACTTGTCTGGATCTGAAGTTCGGGAATCTGGAATCTGGCAAGATATTCTTAAGAACAGAAGACTGGATATTCCATATTTTGAGGGCCGCTTCCTCAAAGCTAAATCCGGAAAGGCTGCAGGGACTTTTGCATTTGCTCCACCTGCTAAACCAGTCGAGTTTGTTCTAATCATTGAATGTGATCAGTGGATGGATTCTGAAAGGTTCATGGAGGAACCTGGATATATACCGGTATGTATTGATACATAACTCATTTTTCTGTAACTAATTTATATGTATAGCAGGCTATACAAAACACCGAACCATACAAGCGACATTGCATGCCACTATGCCAACAGGGCTGGAGAATGCAGTCCCAAAGCCACCAACTCTGAAACGCAAGATGCCCCCAAGTCCACTGTCTGAGTCTCGTTTGCATCAGGCCCAGTGTCATACAAAGAAGTTTCAGAGTCTCAGGAATCTGTTACATCTGTTGTATGTCCCAAAATCAAGAGATAACTCCAAGCTCTCGTACTTCAGAGGTAAGTCACTGCTGATTTTTAAATCTGCTTACTACTTATTACTGATTATTGATCACTAGACAAACTCGGAACAGCCACTTTCCACCAGGACAAACTCAGTCTGCTCAATGTCCAAGTTTCAAGAGGTTTGACTTTGATATAACCACACTTCTATGAAAATACTGATAAGGTATGTCTAGAATGGTGATCAAGAGCCAGTTGGATTTCAACCCCTTGATCCAACTGAAGTCACAAGAGGAATCTTACTTGGTGGCCGGAGCACAATCTTGGAGCTAAAACAGAAAAGTTTGTGTTCAACTCTCATACACAAAATTTAGAACAGCTAACAATTAATATGGTTTAGTTGACTCGATCCAAATTGATCCAGTTACTTGCTTTCTTATCAAGACCATTCCCTTCTCTGATCTTTGTAGTGGAGATGACACTCGAAGTGAAATCATTAGCAAGCAAGGTTACCTTGGGCGTCTAACACATGACAATAACAAGGACTTTTATTGCACGGGGTGGTTTCAAGACTGCACATTGTGCCTCCTTGGTCTGGACTTCGACACCTCCTTCTAGTAAATGTTTGGGACATGATAGCTCTCTTACACCTGGCCCTTTCTCAGTGGCCTTGAAATGACTGTATAATGAAAAGAAGGATCCAAGGACAGGTAGTATGCTGCTCAAACGCTTTGCATATGCTGATGAAAGCGCTGGAGTACTCACAGAGGCAACTGTTCTTGGATATGCAGATTCACTCCTTCGGTTTGCTTATTCTTTCATTCAAGACTTTCTCAGAAAGAAAGATGACAGTGCAGTCCTTCCCTTTTTGATTCCTAATCTACGATTTGTCCAAGGATGCATTGCTTATTTGGCTGGCACTGGCAGAGCTAAACAGGGCACAGCATCCTATTCGGCAGCATATTTGCTCGAAGAGCTTATAGCAAAGGAGTCGACATTTATCAAGTACATTCACAATGCCGATGCTATTCCTCTCCCCACAAAGGATGAGCCGGGACATGAATTTGCTGTCTTTCTCTGTTTTGTTCAACATATTCAATTCGTTCAAAGCCATGGTCAAGTTTACATTTCAGACTTCCAAGGTGATTATTCCTGTACTTCTTAATTTAAAACACTTCTAATTCATACTATCACATAGGTGCTGGAGATCTTTTAACTGATCCACAAGTAATGACGCATCCGTGAGCATTTAATTTCTTTACTATCTCAAATAAATGTTTACCAATCACCCTGGTACTAGAGCACTTACAAAAACCGATGGAATTTTACCCGAGATCTTATTTGGAGAGGGAAATGTGGAAAATGCCTTCATGGAATTTACCTCACAACACAAGTGCAACAAATACTGCACATGGTTTGAATTGAAGGAATTTTAGATTGGGAATCCCAGTAGAGAACCTGTCAACGAAAGATTAACTTATTAAAAAGTACAATGTCATTGGTTTCTCAAATTTGGAGTACGTTATTCAAAAACTACGAAATCAACTACCACAAGAACTGGAGGGGTTCACACTTCAGCAGTGATACTGCCTCTCTCAAAACATCTTCTTGTCTGCCACCGCTTCACATCCACTGCCCGGAAACACCTCTTCAGCACAATCGTGCTCAAATTCTTCAGCTATGGGAATTCCCAGACCCTCCTAGCACACTTCATGCACCTGCTATCATCACGCTATGTATGTGGCTTTGTGCAGAACCTTTACTTATTAACTGACAACGCCCACTGTGACCAAATGGTCGGCTTTATGATAAAGTCAGATGGACAGCCACTATGGGTGGTGAGTTCTCAGCTTAAGGACACATGAGCCATGGTTGATATCACACAACAGATGCTTCAGTTCTATCTTATGGTGGAGGAACACGCAGTCCCACAGTCAACAGTGGAGTGTCATTGGTGAACACTCCAGTCTTATCGTAGCTAGAACATTCCATTGTTTGTACATGTTTGGCAGCAGCCTCGCCACTAGATACACGATAGTACCGAGCGTAGATAGGGGAGAACAATCATTCAACCACATCCCGTTCGCCCTGAGGCAAAGTTAGCACTATCCATCTGGTGATGAGAGTGAATTGAACAGCACGCAACAATTATATTTCAAAGGACTACTAGGATTTAGGCATCTAGGCAATAAAGGCATTCAGGAAACAGGTTAGAAACACACTAGGCTCAGGATTCATCAAACACGCTGGCAGACCAGGGCGACAAACACGTTCCCAACCGTGAAACCACGGAAAGGAACCCACAAGGACAATTCAAAAGGGCATCACATACAGCAGCACCCTCCGATTATACAAACACAATTAGAAGTCTCTCTACACTCACGTCGTTGAGCAGTACACCATTTGACAAAAGATGGCCTCCTTCAAGCCTGTCAAACTTTGAATTCATTGATAAAAGCCAACCAGACACACCATTCGAGCATACACCATCCACATCCCCAACCAAACAAGTATTTACAGCACCACCACCACCACCATCACAGCAGGAAACAATGACAACTGAGCAAGTTGCACCGTTCCATGGAGACAAAGATGAGGAGAACCCCGAGGATTTCCTGCATTCATTCTTTCGACGAATGGGAACAAGCACCGACGACGTCAAAAAGCAGCAATTCCCAAATTTCCTACAGGCAGATAGTGTTGCAGATGACTGGTTCGAGGACTTACCAACAAACTCTAAGGCAAAATGGGGCGACATTGAAGCTGCCTTCCGACTACGATGGCCCAGAAAGAAAGCAGCAAAGAAGACAACTGAAGAATATGAAGAAGAAATACAAGACCTACAACTCAAGATGGAGGACCTCGGAAAGAAGGAAAAAGTTGCAGGAAGAGAGGTCTACACACACATCGCATGGGCAGACAAAATGGCAGCAATTATCAGAGGCGCGAAGCTGGAGAACACAACGACGTACATTGGACAAATTCGGAAGAACCTACCCACACTATTAAGAGAGAAAATAGGTGCGGGACACGCCAGCTGGACAGTCTTCTTGCAGGCCATACACGATGTCGATATAAACCATATCCGTGACAGTGTCGATATCTGGAAAAAGAACAAGCTGAACAGGATGCCGTCAAGAAACGCATTGGACAATTGGAGAAGCTGGTAACTGCATCACCTACAGCACCAATCCGACAGCAAATGGGTGCATTCAGCATTGGAAACAAACCCCAAGCCCTAACCCAGTCCCTCGATACACAGCTTCAACAACAACCAACCCATTCACAAGTAATAGTGGTGGACGCGGTAACCTATTCACACAACCACGAGCAACAGCTACCACATATTTGCCAAGACCACCACCTATCGCGAGGCTGAACGGGCCACTTTGCAAGCCCAACTATCCAAATACCCTCAACATCCAGACACTGAAGCAAGACGGCAGGCACATCAAGCACAGCAAGCGGACTGGGTGAAAACCTACGGATTAGGCACACGTGTCACAGAGTCAACACCATACCCACTCCGGCCAGGTACTACACCAGTCAACTCCAGAGAGTGTTTTACATGCGGCTTCACTGGGCATCGAGGACAACGAGACGGCAGTACATGTGGACGTCGCGTGCTACACCCTAATGAGCAAGCTTGGCGTGCAATATGCTCGAGGATTCTGAAAGAACCAAGACAAGTGGCAAATATTCAAATAGTGGCAATCGACGATTATGGAACTACCTGGCAGGAGGTACAGGGAAACGAGGAAGGGCTGTCAGCGTAAGTACCAATGTGACAGCCCTAGAAAACAGCAGACAGGAAGAATTTGAAGTTGAAGTCATGGATCCAGCGCACATTACCATTCCAAATGTAGACTCAACATTTTCCGAATCAAATATCGTTAATCTGTATGCTGTCGGTGCAAAAGTAGATGAAGAAAGAAGAAAACATACAACAAAACCATTTATCCATCAGATACGACTACACGGACCTCAAGGCGAAATCATACGTGTATGGGCATTATTTGACGATGGTGCTATGAGAGAAATCATGTCAACAGCCATGTTTGAAAAGTCAAAACATCGATTGGGTAAACTACTACCTTCATCCCTGGTCTTGCGAATGGCAGATGGCTCCACCGTCAAATCATCAGCACGATGGGAAGGAGAGATCGAAGTGGGAGGGGTCCACGTAAATGGATCATTTGAGGTCTTTGACAGCCGCGAAATTGGAATTTTCTATTGGGGAAAACATTACTGAAGTCATTTAAAGCTGTTCATAATTATGATACTGACGAAGTGAAGGTTGAAGGAGTGGATGGGTCAGCAGTACTCGAAAATCAGGTCGAGATTATGGAAGCTCAAGAACAAGAAAACCCACAAATAGGAACACCAATTTGTGTCGTCACAGAGGAGGAGCAATACACCAACGAGGAGGGTCCCATTGCAGAAATCAACATAGAAACACTGAAGAGCAACCAGAGCCTATTCACTCGCATGACAAACCCCCAAAAACCTGAACGTGTGGAAGAAATTTTACGTCTCGTGACGATAGGAGACGACCTTACCAAGGATCAAAGGCTCCAAGTACAAGAACTCATCCGTTCATTTGCTGATATATTTGCACTCTCAGTTCATGAAGTCAAGCAAGTTGAAAATGCAGTACACCGATTGGACATTTCACCTGGAGCAACATTTTCAAAAAAGGTTAACCAGAAACCACTAACACCCCCACAACGGGCGATACCTCTATGAGAGTATTGATACCATGCTGGAAGCAGGCATCATCGAACCATGTTCACCAGAGGATGTCAAATGTGTATCACCTACAACACTTGCACAAAAACACATCAGGGCAAAGGCCTTACTTTAGTGGAACTGCAACATAGGGTTAACGACGAATGTATAGCCCATGGCATGGAACCCAGGTTTGACATTCCCCAAGAACCTCTGCGACACCAGATGACAGCCTTAACGAGAACGAACCAAAGTGGAGAATATGCCAAAACTTCGCACAAATCAACAAAGTTACACAAGTAGCTCCCATGCCACAAGGAGACATACGGGCAAAACAGCAGCGTTTGAGTGGACACAGGTGGGTCTCTGGATTTGATTTCGCAGCAGGCTTCTACGCTCTGGGTGTTGCCACAGAATCAAGGCCATATACATGCTTTTACGTCGAAGGCAGAGGCTACTTTAGATACCTACGGATGCCATTTGGACTTACCGGTGCGCCATCATCATTCGCAAACATGACAGCAAAAACATGTCCGACTTAATTGTGAACGAGACAATGGAACTCTTCGTTGATGATGGTGGTTCAGCAGCAGACACATTCACGGAGATGATGGGCAAAATGACACAGATCTTCACCCGTATCCGTGAACGAGACCTATCTCTTTCTCCGAGTAAGTCCCAATTCTTCATGACCGAAATGGTGTTTGCTGGCGCAACAGTAGGACCAAAAGGAGTGCAACCTGACCTCAAGAAGCTCACCGCTATAGTCAACTGGAAAACCCCTGAAGACGCCGCTGCACTTTGCAGGTTTTTTGGGCTTAACAGGATGGTTCCGTGATCTCATCCTTGGATACGCTAAAAAGAAAAACCACTCCGAGACCTATTAAGAGAAGTGGAACTACCTGAGAAATACACAAAAACTATCTATCGACGTATAATGGCTAATCATAAATTACACAATAGATGGAAAGACGAACATACGAGAGCCTTCCTAGACCTTAAGGCAGCAATGACATCAGAACCAGTCCTCCGAGGACCTAAATGGGATGGTACACCATTCATTATCACTACAGACGGTTCCCAAGACGCATTTGGAGCAGTACTTACCCAAAAGTTCAACCATGTCTTGACAAGTGGGAAAGTTGTGCAACGTGTACATCCACTGGGGTTCGCATCCAAAAGGACATCAAGAACCGAAGAAAAATATAAACCCTTCCTTCTCGAGTTTGCCGCACTAAAGTTTGGTTTAGACAAATTCTCAGACACGATCTGGGGATTTCCAGTGGAAGTGGAGACAGACTGCCAAGCACTCCGGGATCACCTAATGAATGACAAGCTAAGTGCTACCCATGCTCGATGGCGAGATGGAATTCTAGCTCACCAAATAACAGATGTTCGTCACATCCAGGCCGCCTGAATGTAGTCGCAGACGGGCTCAGCCAGGCCAGCGAAGGAACTCCTAATGAAGAGGATGACGGTAGCAATTGGACCGTATCAGAAGATTGGGAGGTAACCACAGGCCTGGTCCACGATATATTCCATGCAACGGATGCATGTACACCCGAAATGATAAAACTGCGGGAACGTTTCAAGAATGAGCCAATTTTTTCTGAAGTAATCGACGCAATACTGGAATTGGACCAAGGAGTAAGCCTATGGCAACAAAAACGGGCGCGGCATAGAGCCTCAGAATACATGATCAATGAAGGGAAACTCTGGCGCATTGCAGGCGGCCACCAAACACGAGCACGACCAAAAGTAGAATGTGTCACTAAAGAAGAAGCCACTCACCTCGCAAAGGTGGAACACCTGGAAAATGGACACTGGCAAAGAGATGCAATCAAGAAATCCCTAATGGACCGTATATGGAGCCCGGGACTAGACGCATCTATCATAAAAGGCATTATCAACTGCGGAATCTGCAAAATTTTGGCGGTACACACCTGCATTCACTTCTAGACCCAATAACACGATGGCACCCTTCGAACTCCTGGTAGGCGACTACCTGTCAATGCCAGTTGGCAAAGGCGGTTATCACACCATCGGCCTATACCTCAACACCTATTCACGACACGCCTTCGGATTCAAACACAAGTCAGCAGGCAGCGCAAAGACCACAAAGATAGCTTAACAACGATCTTCAACGGTTTCGCACCATGGGAAGTGGCCATGTTCGACGGAGGGAAACACTTTGATAACAAGGAGGTACGTCAGCTATGCGAAGAATGGGGGACAGAAGTTCACATCGTCCCTGCATACTCCCCATGGGTCAACGGCTTGGTTGAAGGAGCAAACAAGCTACTCCTACACATCCTCAAACGGCTATGCGCACCAGACTTAAATGATGAAGAAATCGAGAAAATGAAAGTCGAGGACATACCAAAAACATGGCCAAACCACTTTGATGAAGCACTCCGCATCCTCAACCAGCGCATACTCCCATCCCTCAAATTTTCACCAAAAGAGCTAATGCTGGGACTCGTCGTGAACACAAAGCCAACAAACACCACAGAAATGACACTACCCACCACAGAGCAAGACGCTAGCATCCAAATGGCATACGTCGCGCAGCAGCGACTCGACGGATACGCTGAAACAGTAGCACACTCAGTGAAGAGGAAAGCGGCATTCGATAAGAGGGTGAATGCACAAAATCTAGGTGAAGTTGTCTTTTCTAAAGGTCAATTAGTGCAAATCTATCGAAGTGATTTAGATTATACCTTCAAAACGGAACGCAAATTGCTTCCAAAATGGTCCACCCCACAACGTGTAGCCACAAGAAATCTCAATTCCTACACACTCGAAACGTTGAATGGAGATGCAGTCCCAGGCAGGTTCAGTGCACGACGACTTAGAAGGTTCATACCACTCGAGGGCACAAAATTGGCAGAGGAACAGAGGTCGATTGAGGAACGATGTGCCGAGGAGGAGGAAGAGAGGAGGAAGAATGAGAAAGAGATAATAGCGGAAGATAGAGATACAGAAACCCACATCAACTCCGGACAAATGGAAACCCAAGCAGTAACGATGAACATAGTGGAGTCACAAGACACGGCAGGGTAGGAGATCAAACACAGGACAGTGTGGAGGCGACGAGGACGCCACCACAGAAAAGGGGGGGCACATGGAGTGTCATCGGCGAACACTCCAGTCTTATCGTAGCTAGAACATTCCATTGTTTGTACATGTTTGGCAGCAGCCTCGCCACTAGATACACGATAGTACTGACGTAGATAGGGGAGAACAATCATTCAACCGCATCCCGTTCGCCCTGAGGCAAAGTTAGCACTATCCAACGGCACGGCCAATGCCACACTGACAAGATGAAACTAACAGAGAACGGGTGTGCATGCTTAGAATAAAACGATCACAGCCTCACCGTATCATCCATGTTTTATAGCGAATGCAGATACAGGCAATAAATGTGGGCCGGCTACCAGGACATGAGAGGCAGATTCTTCACTAAAATACTTTTGTTAATGTTCAAAAGGATGGAAAGACAGACGGTGAGAATATAAACCACGCTGGTGGCACCAGCGTATTCCCGTGCCCGAGTATTTCTCGGCCACCAGTGGGTGGGATAGAGAATTTAAATGTGGCAGCACGTACTTGAATCCAATTCCTAAGTTCCTGCTCCCTCCCTATCTCCATCCGAATCGCTTTTATTTGCTCATTTGCCGCTCGTTGGGCAACCCTGGCCCTGGGGAAAGACTTGGTTTGTCAAGCGAGCGGCAAATTTGTAAATGTGGGGAAGGATAGAGGCCTTGGTTGGGCCTGTTGGTAGTACAATATGACGCTTGAGCAAACAGAAATACAGATTAGAACTGAGGACAAAAAAAAAATAGCAAAAAAGCGCACATATATAGCACAAGGATTGAGAGTTTGGGACGCCATTCGACACCTAAAGACTGTTAGGCCAGCAAAAGCATGCTGACTTTGTTCTGGATAGCAGATGGAGCCGACAATGACCTCCTGTTCGATAGAGATACTAGCACTTACGGTCGACTTGGCAAAACTTGAATGATGACGGTGCCCAGTTGAGTTCAACGTGGTACGCAGCCGTAGACAACAACTTTCCGGGGTCCTGATGGCCTCCCATAAATAACAAATGCCCGGCACATTATCCCGGACATTATTTGGCAACGGCTTTAGAGGCTTGATAGTCTCGCTTTCCATAGATATCATGAAGAGGACTCAGGAATCGAGTTGGCGAAATCGGGTTTCGGGGTGCGTTCCGCCCCCAGAGGCGGTTTCACGTTTCGGTCGATTCACGCTTATTCCCACCATTTAGGCAAAGTCACTTCACTTCAAAAACGACTTGTGAAACAACTTACGAAACGGGCCAAACTCTGACCTCCCCTAATGGTAACTAATCATACATTTTACACGGGATACACCATCTACCCAACTAATACTAACTTCTCGAGCAAAACCGTAAAAATTGGATCCAATTACAAGCATCATTCTCATGGAGTTCAGGAAATTTTGGCTTCTAGGAAATTAGGATCGTCCCCCCAAAACCTAGCCGGCTCTCCCTCCCTAATCCTCCCCATCCATTCCATGGTCAACGCAGCTGTCCTTACAAACAATGTCCCATCAACCAACTCGCAATCCTTCAACTCTGTACCTTTGAATTCTCCAGCAGCAATGTGACCGTACAACGAGCCATAATGGGCCAGCGTGCGCTGGACTTTACACAGATGATCGTCGGGGTGAACTAGTGCTGATTGTATGATCTTCAGCCACAGGTTCGGAGTTTCCGCGAAGGGAGACGTGGGATCAGGGAAAGCAGATGCTGTGGGGTTTACCGCAGGTCCTGGGAACTCTGTGAGGATCGGGGCCACAAAGAAGGAGCGGATAGGCAGTTCAGGCCGACCCTGGGCAATGTAGTAGGCTACTGAGCGCGTGAAGTATGCGCGGAGGAGCAGTGATTTCGATGTCGGAGATGATATGACCGCCATGTATGATGTCAATGTCATCGAACTGGTGAGAAGGTGCATTCTATATAGGATAGAAGTCAGCATACATTTGCTTTTGTTGTGGAAAGAACTCACAGAGTAAATTCAGCTCTATGAAATCCTTCCCCATCGCGCCATCCACCCACGGCATATACCATCACGTTCAGGAAAGTTAACTCTTGCACCTTCTTGGCAATGTCCTGGGGATTGGCCCCGTCCACAAGCCACTCCGCTGCATACGACTGTATTTTCTGGCCAAGTTTCATATGAAGATCGTCGAACGACCCGACGTAATTTTCGAACGCTCTATCGGACATGATACGCGACACGATGCTGAATGCATGTGTTCCTGGCCCACGCTTGGTCGGTGCTTCGAACATCGATCTCGGTATCAATGTCGATGATGTGGCCGCGTGTACAGCAACTTGTGCCAGTCCTGTTAATATCATCTTTCATTAATACTTTCTTGCAAGGTGCAGAGAAATGCTTACCCTCAGCAATAAGACCAGGCAAGCTGCCAAAAAGGGTTGAGCACAACTGTCGTATAAAGGATGGAGAAGAATATGGTACCTAAACTCAATTCCATATCCGAGATAAAGCATAGGGTGGAGGATTCCATCCAGTAGACGATTTAGCATCTGTGGTTGTTTCCCATCCAAGTTCGCTTTGGCCAAGAAAATCCACTCCTCGAGCACAACGCTGAGAGGCGTTTTCAGCAAAAGATCGGAGAAGAAGTGAAGATAAGCCTGGTAGTAGTCCCTGTCACCCAGATGTTCGAAAGCAGTATCCGTGGTGATGGCAGCTGGTGATCGGTAGGCGTATCGCTCAATATCATCGTGCTGGTCCCAAATCGCATCTAGATGTTTCGAGGTCCCTCCTAATGCCCACTCTACGAGTAGATGGAAGGGTGTGTGATTGTGAGCACCACTGGAAGTGTAGTTGAAGAACCTGGAGTATCGGTTAGAGAGTTCATGAATAAAAGACTGTAGGGTGTACATACCCATGATGTTCCTCATAGTCTCGTTGAAGATATTGCCGCACGGTGGCAGTGGATTCGGGGAGGTTCCAGGCCAACGAGCAGCTGTATACTGTGTCAAGGACGGGCCAGGAATAGGCCAGAGATCCAGAAGTTGAGCTTTGGTCGGTGCCATGGCAGCGAGAGTAAGAGAGGTACGAATCAGTACGATGATGGGAGCTGGAGGTCTGAAAAGGTGTAGGGCTCAAATCTACCTGAAAATTGTACGCATCCGAAATATAAGATTGTACGCAGTCATGGACAGGATGGTGACAGTAAGTCGAGAGCTCCCGTAGATCCGATATGTTGCAAATATATTTTGAATACGAGTCGAGATGAGACACAGACTGGCTATTGGCTGGCATAGCTTAAGGTCCGGGAATGAATCGGATTTCATCGTAATATGTAAAAACAGGGTTCATTTCTGAATATCGACTGCTAACTGTTGACAGTAAGTCGGAAGATTGCACTGGGTACGGGTCTTGGAATTTGTGATCCCGATTCGGGTATTTACATCTGTTAAATTAGATTCTTTATCCTCGCCGTTGTTCGTTTTCCCTTTTTATCTTTTACCACCATGTCGTAGCACGCTAAAGCGATACCTTGCCATTTCATACTCCAACAACGGTCACGAGTTTGTAAAAAACATCAACGATCATCGGAGGCGACCCGTGTCTTCCAATAGCATATGTCACCCACGACCAGTCTGTCGGTACCAGTTCATCTTACTCGTCTATTCCTATTCCTATCCCTTCAATACCATTCGTGCTGACGGGTCTGTGCAATATCCCACTCAACGTACTATCTAAGTTACGTCCTCAGGTTGCCTAATCCTTGAAATCCTTTGAGTCTTATTGCTTTTGTATCCCGTCTACTCTGCTAAATATTGCTTCGGCGCTTTCCCGTGTCCTCATATGCTTGTAATCTTTGCTACAGCACCTTCATCCCTATCTTATCACTCACTACTTCTGCCGCCTGTCAAGTTATGTTCCGATCTTCCAGCAGTCGTCAAACCTTACTCGACGGCGATACCATCCAGATCTACTTCCTATTTCCCTCTGTCATACTGATACATCGTTAAGTGAGGTAAGAACCGTCCGTACTGTATCCCATCCGACTCCAGCCAACGCCGCCGATCAGATAACTATATTTGTATTCTTCTATGGTGGAAGGCATGGACAGGTACCTCTCCTTCGAAGCTTCTCACTCGACGCGGATACAATTCGTACCGGACTAACCATGCAACCTGGAACAGTCATAGTGTCATAGACGAATGGAAAAGCGGTACGTACCACAAATTTGTTCAAATTCCTGGCTCATTGATAACTGCATTTATTACCCACAGTCTGTTATCGGCACGCAGTTCAAGTCTATCACAAGGTCCGAGTTGCTATCCTCGGAAGATGGGATTATAGATCCCAAGCTTTTCACCCGTCGATACTAGCGTCCTCATTTAGAACTTTCCAGGAACTGTGCTGAACCCACGCTCCTTCCACCCTTCCGATCGGCTAGATCTAGAAATGGATAGCATTCCAAGTTCATGTACATAAATTTCAAAGAGAACGAGTGTGAGAAGAACAAGTGTACCTGTCATTGGATTGAAAGGTACGGCCGTCCCTGGATGGCACACTTACTATCGACACCGTGACGATATAAACTCTTCCGAATATCTTAGCATACTCCAACGCGCTCTCTCTTGCAAATATGCCAGGCAACATAAATATGCCTCCCCCTGCCAACAAGGCAATTGATATGTAAGATTTCTGCGACGTGTTTATCGAGCATTCTAATTATTTTATTTAGTGATGTTGTCTTTCTCCAGGACTGCACCGAAAGTCAGCAGCCTTACATCGACACTATACGCAAATATGTCAAGGACGCCATCCCGATGATAAAATCACAGGCCGATCTAAAGGGCGGTTCCGCACGCTACCGTGTCATCGCCTTTCGCGATCATAAGGAGCAAGGCTGTGACTGGCTTCTGAAATCGCAGGATTTCACCACTGATCCATCCGTCTTGGCCAACCAACTAGCAACCCTCGTTGCGTCTGGAGGTGGTGATGGACCGGAAGCACAGATTGACGGACTAGATGCAGCACGTCGCTCGCCTTGGAGGCAAACGGCGAAGAGGATTGTCATTCTCATCACTGACTCTCCCCGCACGGTATCGGTGAACCTGGAGACAGTGTCCCTATAGATCATCCTGAAGGTAAAAACTACAACATCTGATTCTTCTCGTGCCCTTACCTTGTCATGATAGCTCTAACCCACCAAATTATCCTCAAAAGTTACAAGAAAAATAACATTCAGCTTGTAGGTTTGACTATACCTCTTTTACGGTCTTTGACGTTAGGTTTGTAGAACGTGCTGGCTTGTGCCCTGAGATTACATATTATGAGGTACAATTCCACGCCCGGCTTCTCTATCTCTCTCTCAGATATGCATCCTTCTCAGAAAGCCGAGCAATTCTACAAAGATTTAACCCAGGCGACTTCGTATGAGAATCCTTATACATGTATCTTCCACCAGAACTAATTATTCTCTGTAGCGGACTGTACATCCCTCTCCCGGAACCTCACGCCAATCCCGAGCCGATAAAACGAGCAGTAGTAGGCTGCGTTCTTCATTCAACTAACAGTCTCCGCACGATGGACCGATGGGAAGAATGGATTATGGATCAGTCTGATCGAGGCCAGGATGCGATCGTCAACGACATTTATTCAAGGCTCACTCAAGAGGGTGAGAAGTGTCATAAAGTTTCCTGTACTGAGCATCGCGGCACAAACGATGTCCAGTATGGACTTATTGATGTTAATCGTGATTATGTTAGTAGTTTTATTTGTTCTCTGCCCGCTTGATGATGCTCACTCTAGCCTATGTACAGGTGGACGCTATTGTTGGTAAGGCACTGCGGTTTAAGACGGACATGAAGGTTCGTGGTCTATCTTTGATACCCAACATTTGGCTAATACTAGTATAACTTAAACGCAGGCGAATCCTCATATGTACGACGAATACTAAGAGTAAAGACTAACGGTGATTAAACTCAACCGATCAACAATGAAGTGATGAAGTTTCTATTGAGGTTGAACTGACCGAGCAAGATCTCCCGGTAATGGCACGGTTTCCACGGTTGTGCCACGATAGTCGCCTGCTTTGCACGGCCCGTGCCTTTTATATACAAGTTTTTAAGCAATACCGATGGTCATTATGTGGGAAGGAGAGGCTAAGTACATCAAAGTCCTAAGGTTAGCGTATGGTGGCTATATGGTCCCAATACAAATGGCCTTACTGTGCCTCCGCGAACGTGCCAGAGTTCACCTTGCATGCCTGACATTGCCAGTCCCGGACGGTATCAACCCCGGAATCTGTTTAATCCCAGGCCCGTAGATTCTGATAGAAAGGTCTCTTCCGTGCTCATATCAACGTCCCATACCTGTAAAAATTATCTCGATTGTACTCGAACAACATTAGCGTTCGGAAATGAGCCTGCCACAGTGTTGCTCGGGAACGCACGGTTACGCCTGGGACTGCTCAGTCGTGCATAGTAGAGTGTAAATTTGCATAGCTAGACCATGTTATAACATGGTAGAGATGACTTTACAAGACTTTGGTAGATTAACCTGCGATTTGATTTCGTTTGGACAAGATCGGACGGTTATGCACGATTATGCACTGTCAGTCCCACCCGATATCCTGAGTGCGCACGGTAGTGGACTGGACATACATGGATTCAGTAGCCAGTACGCTATAAATACCTCTTAAATTTCATGTCGTATACACTGTATCGGTGGAGCTCCTAAGCTGTTGCACCACTGTCAGCCAGAGAAAGGTGGAAGAACTCGCTTCTGTCACCTGTGAGATGCCTGCGAGTTACAGACGACAAGATAGCGTAAATACTTTGACTATGATATAGTAAACTAATTACTAGATTGAGATTGGATTGTGAAGAATGGAACCTCAACTTGGCTATGTATGGCATCAATCCTTTGTCTTCGTATATGTTCAGAGCTGAAAAAAATTCAAATTTTGACAGTGCTACTAGTTCAAGCGTAATACATGTGGAATTGGACTTGAATTTAAATGTACCTATAACGATTGGCCTTGGCCATTGACAGCCTTTGTTAATCCATTCAGGCTTCAAGCAGCTTGCCATATACCATTCGCGCTAGAACTGATGAATGCTTGTTGTCCAAGAGCGACCAAGTCCGCTTTATCCTTGACTGAGGCTATAAAAATAAAAGCGTAATCACACAAGACGGAAAGAAGGCAGATAAATCTGCGTACGAATGAACTAGACGGTCGAGAATGTATTCAAGTTGAACATGAGGCGTTTGAAAAATTAAATGGAAAAGACTCACGTAGCCCGTCATGACTGTGCTGCCAATCTTGGGATAGAACAGAACGCGATCAGCGTCGAAGTCCACCATGCTGCATGTACCATTCGGGATATCATTAACAGAAACAATGGTCGTTGTGCCCATATGATCTACGAAGTCCTGTGTGAACCTTAATTTACTAGAAGAGAAAAAGGATTGACGTACTCATGCCTTTAACACAGGGACTAGGTAGCTTGAATGTAACCTTCTTCGCTAACGAGTCAAGTGAGATGGTTACATCCGTCGATCCTACAGCGCAGGTTATGACGGAAGCTACATCCAATGCCTTATAGTCGTTCCATTTTCCTACGAGAGGTACCTCAGGGTGGTCGGCGTCGAAGCTTAACCAGCCAATGGCGCTTGCCTACCGAGAATGTCAGTTTTATGTGAATCTAAATGATAGGATAGCGATATTACGGGGTCTGCTCCTACGAACTACAAGGTTCAAGTCGAGAAATCAGCGTCAAATACTAGTACAACTGAGTTGCGGGATGGACCTACGCAGGCGACAATACCATTATTGGGGTTGCGGACTACGATTTGGAGTACTTGACCAACTTTGAACTGAATCTCATATTTACCCACTCCTCTGAGTTCCAAGAGATCGTTGTAATATAACTCTCCGTCAGGATCTAGGGTGAAATTCAGGAATAAGGAATGGACTCATACTAATACTTGACTAATATGAAGATGGATGATAACTAGAACTCACCGCGGCCAAAAGCGATATTAGAAACGAATTCTTTACCAGCTTTGGCACATTCTATGCGAATTCCGATGAAGTCTTGTGCGCTTCCGCCGTGGTAAACTAGAGCGACTGCTGGCTGATGGAATTTGAAGTCATCTTCGGCCTGGTTTCGTAGTTCTCTGAAGGTCTTTGTAGTGCGAACTACTGGCATTTTCGAACGATGATGGGGAACTGAGTATGGATGAGGAGAGAGGGTAGTATTTATGCTATGACATGCCCTAAGGGGAACGTTTGAACCGCGAGGCAAGTCATTTTGATGTCGGGTGGATCTTATGCATTCACCCCTTCACCATAGCACGAGCAGTCTTCCACAAAGACAGTGAATGCACCTTTATTTCCCACAAACGTCGCTAGATAGAAGGGTTGATCCGCTTCTGCCCTTCTAAGTTGCGGCGTTTTTCATCAAATCGGTTGACCAATCGTTGGCCAGGTAGCTCAGCTGATAGAGCGCAAGCATATTTCCTTGTGTCGTGGGTTCGATATCTGCCCTGGCCGTTTAACCCTGTTCCCCCACAGTCGTGCGAGAGATGCGATCTGGGCAATATCGATCGGCTGTACCGGTCCGCATGTTAGCACAGGAAATTTTGAAATGGCCTAGAGTTTTGCAGATAGCTGTAAACAGTACACCAATTCATTATTTAGTGTTGTCCTTAGGGTTAGATAAGAAATTTTATACTATCACAGCAGCTCGTTGGAGATACATTGAATTTTTCAGCAATGTTTTTAAACCAGGTGTTATTCCTAGTCTGCTGATATATGGTACGATGTTTTTCCGTGATGTACGGATGTCATTTCACTTCAGCTTTGAACCTGTGATGCAGCGCGATGCTGACAGAATGTTATTCAAAAATAGCCGCCTGATAGTGAGAGATTCCACGGAATAGACAAGACCCATAGGGCAGGACGGTGTTCAGCACTCTAAGATCGCCGAATTCTGATTCCGGAGATACTGAGGCATCCAGGGACAAACCCACGTATGCACTCTAGCGCCCACTTTTCTGTGAGTAATCATTCACCTTTCGAACAGAAACGCTTGACAGGTGTTCGGCTTGTGCCTGAGCAGTGGGGTGATTGTGTTTCCTGTCTAATGGTTGTCATGTCAAGTCCGATATGCATCCAATTTTGCACCAGATAAAGCTACCTGATGAAATCGATGGCTTGGGCTATGAAGAGCCAACTTTGAGTTGTACATTGTACCGTTTCGATTCGGAGATGTAAGTGAAATGCACAATGGTCCAAATCTGGCCTCGAGCACCTTTGTCTGAACAAGGGGAGATTCTGCCATTCGATCGCAGGAGCACACCAGGTCAAATTGAACGAAATAATCGATGCGGTACACGACATGCTATCCATCAACACCGAATGGGGAGAACCACAAAAGTGAGAAGATGTGCCCGAGATATTGCAGTCAGTCGCTTTGTCGCCGCTATTCTTCTTCTTGATAATGCTGCGAAAATCTTGCCCCGTAAGTAAGCATGATATCCGGATATGAAAATGAACTCCCACTTGTTGGCGCGAAGGAACCAAGACAGCTCCGCAGCAATCAGCTTCGGGTCAGGCATTAAAACCTATCGATGTAGACCAGAGAAGGTGGTCGTGTTGAAGTAGGACGAGTTAGGGACTGATTTCGCGGACCGCAATATAGACTGGCTGAAAGGCGGACAATAGGCGGCTCCAACATTACGGGAGAGAAGGCAAGACTGGCCACATAGGTTCCGTTGTCAGACTCAGCGTTCGTTCCGTCGAACTTTTTGAATGTTTGGCCTGGACGAACAATTAGTACACAATGATAATAATATTTACGAGCGATGGAAAGAAGTTGGAAAGAAGTATAAGATGTGGACGTTTTGAGTGGATTGAACAAAGAAAAATAAAAAAAGAGCTTGGCAGCGACAAGCTCATGGTCCGAGTAATGAAATATATATGCCAATGACTCATGAAGCCACCATCTCTAATAAAAGGTGAGAGAAAGGCAACAAAACACATTATAGAGAGGAAATATAAGTTTAAACTTAGTGTCTGTACATTATTTTTTGATATTTTTTTGTACATTTGAATAGACATTAAATAGATATATTAGACGCCAAAAGCTAAACGATTGGTGGTGTCATTTTTGAGAAATTGACAGTTCATCCACTGTATAATAGTTCCTGTGAGTACCTTGCAATCATACGATGTAATGAATATGAATGTAAGAATTCTGACTTTAACAAGGAGCTGTAGTTCTTTCTATTTGTGATAAGGGTTATGGGCCTCTTTTTTGACTGTAGGGTTGAAACACTACAGCACTAAATAGGTAGGGATGAGTGGTTATATTGACTGGGATATGTAGATATTTGATAGATTTAGATAGGCTCTAGTATATAAATATAGACATATAAGCTTGTAGAGCCTGATCTTACAGTATGTGCTCTTCTATATTTTTTTGGGCTATAATTATATCGACTGTACATAAGTAAATGTATGTAGGCTCGTAGAACCTCACTTTATAGGCTCATTTATATGCAACAATAATTTATTGTGCAAATTTTGTATGTAGACACACCTGATCACAGTTACAAATATTTGCAGACTGGTAGAGCCTGATATTGTGTGCTCTTCTATATTTATATGAGCTATAATTATATTGACTGTACATAAGTAAATGCATGTAGGCTCGTATAACCTCGCTTTACAAGCTCATTTATATGCAACAATGATTTATTGTGCAAATTTTGTATGCAGACACACCATAGATATACCATTGTAACATATGATATGATAGAAAGTACATTTACAGTGTAGCATATCATATGG
>JAJIRX010000287.1:0-54164 GCA_023853785.1 Psilocybe azurescens | reverse complement strand
GCCGAGCAGTGCCGAGAATTTCGGCGGCATCGCTATGTATTTAACTAATTTTTATTATTTTTCATAAGCCTTTGTGGCTCAGTTGGTTTATCCTGCTTGCGTCCGGCATTCTGATGCCCGAGTTCAATTCTCGCTAGTGTCTTTTTCTATACTAGTATAAATTATAATAAAAGGACATCCGTTGGACTTCCATTGGAATTCTGTTGGACTTGTCCGCTGGAATTCCAATGGTCATGTCCGGTGGGATTCCAATGGACTTCCATTGGACTTCCGTTGGTCCTGTCCGGTCATTTCCAGTGGACAGTCCCCGACAGTCCGTTGGACTTGTAGTCCGGTCGGACTTTCACCGGAATCTCACCGGAATCTCACCGGAAAATTTCAGCAGTCCTAGACCAGAAAAATTGTCATTCTGAATATAGAGTCCCGACCAAAAATGGGGCTGTGTAAAGACCTCCGGAAAGCGAGGTATAGATATTGCGTATTTACTTTCCTTCTGTATAAAATCTCACCAGTGACATCGAAAGCAAAGGGTACTTAAATCATGTAATCTGGATTCGGCTCGTGCTAATGTTTTTCTAGATTGTGTTTGGCACACTCATTTTCAAAACCTGTAATGATGCGAAGCACATTTCCGTGCTACGTTCTGTTATAAGTACTGTTCTCAAAACATTAAACCCCAACGCACTGGGGGCTTTTTATTCTTCACTCTGCGGTGCGGATGTCCTCAACCATCACGTTTACAAGCCATGAAGTCTATTAAGTACTTCCTCTCTTGACCTCTTCGGTCACTCTTGTTCTGTGTGCACCACTCGAGCCCCGCAACGAGGCTGGTAAGGTCTTTCAAAAATTCGTTCTCGTTGAACCGGGAAACTCATGAATTTCACCTAACCAGAACTACATATGGTAGAACAATCCAATAGGCGGGGCGCCAGCTCTTCGTATTAGTAAAATAAAGGACAAGGAACTACTCACGCGGCGTCTCCGACTACCGAGCTCATTGACGGCGGTGCTACGCTCAGCGGCTACCCACACCAGTTTCATATGAGAAAATAAACAGTGCAACAATCTGCAACTCGACCACATACTGATTGGATTAATGGTATTCGCGGACGGGTGCGCGCTCTGGAAGCATATTTTTGTTTAGTTGTCGCTGAGACATGAACTTCTCTATTAAAATCTGAAAAGGTGGATTTGACGTCAATAATTCGGAAGCTGCGCTTTAAGTCTTTGATAGGGACAGAGACACAAACTACAACAATCTGATAGAAGGATGAACACATTTCCGTTCAGTGGTACGCGACATATTATTGGACAAGGACGCTCTGCGTCTTATGTTTGAATGATCTACTGGCCGTGCAATCCCTGCTTCTCTTGATTTGCATGCCCATGTCTCGCATCATGAATTTCCTCATGCCTCAGCACATCCCTCGAAAGACGCTCTTCAAGCACGTAGAGACCTCGGGTGGACAGGCCAAGCGAGTCCATCGGCCCAAAAGGACCCAGAGTGTACGATCAGCGCATACCAAACAATATCTTGAATCGACATGAACAGAAGGAACACTGAACCATATTTGTGTGGGGATAACAAGCAAATGAAGAAGCCGGTCAACGCGAATGCGCCGTTCAATGCAGCTGGTAGTAGTGTGAATCGATTAGGATTACGAATAGGCTATGTGTGTTAGGCGAGAGAGCGCATACCGACGACCCGATATCCATCGTCAGACTCGGACTGCCCTGCTGTGATGCCTGCAAAGCCGCATCCCATTATGAGCGCTGAGAGGGTAGCGGTTCCAGAATGATCCTGCGCCCATGACGCTGCGGGCTATGATCCAACGTTTTCAGTCTCGAAATCTTTGAGCACACGTTTAAACAACTTACGATTCCAGTCAGATTGTACACCGTGGACGTCAATGGTCCATCCATGAAAAAGATGGGAAAAGAATCAAGGACAAGGACACGAATATGTCAAGCGCCCCTTTGGTGAATACGAGTTTCCGAGCGGCGGTCGAATGGTGGTGCTGGTGATGGTGAAGTTCTTCATCGTGATGCTGATGTTGATGTTGAAGATGCTCCGCTTCATTGTGATGGTGTTCGCTGGGGTTATTGGTGTGGAACATGGTGGTTCTAGTGAAGATGTTGAGGTTGACAATCCTCTACGTTTTAACGATCCACTTGACCCACTCTTGTCTGAAACATCGGTGACATTCGATTTGACGTCAACGTGTCTAAAAATAGATTCTGCATGACACTGGTTAAGGAGCCGATTGCACATTCATATTCAAAATTTAGCGTTTAACCCTCATCGCCTGTACATCGCTCATGCAAGCCGACATCGAACCCTGGGACTGCCCATACAACCCACATGATTCCTCATAAAACCTTCCGATTGCTTATACGGATCTGGTTCACAATGGGAGCCCTCTCGAGCTATGTCAAGTAAGGTTGTGACTTACAGCCAAATGCATAACGCTCGTGAAAATTTCCCGTTGCGCCTACATTTCTACAAACAGTCGCATTTGGTAGCCCGAACGTGCCGTTGTTTAATCACGAGTGGCAACCGGATTCACAACTACGACGCAAGCTTTGGCGTAAGCCTAACAGAACGTCTTCGATTGCCACTTTGCGCTTTAAAACTGTAGTGGCAGGCAAGCAGTAGGTCATAGGTTACAAGTATGAAGGGGACTAGATGGTGCTAATAACTATGTCCCCACGACATCGGCAAAAGCGACAAAACAATACTTTGCACTGCGGACCTTAGATAATCAGGAAAGCATTTTCAATCAATATATTGCCATATACAGTGTCCAGAATCCTTGCGAAATCTTTGAATACTTAACCAAACTTTTGATCGCTTTAAATGTCTTAGTAAACATTGGTAAACTTTGATACTGTCCTAATCATTACTAGTCCATGATAGTTGATGGTTATTTTTGTACAATTTTCTAATGATCTTGTAATGAAACAAACATCCATTGGCATCAATTTAATGTCTTGCAAAAGTTTTGGTCTTCAATCAAATTTATTGAAGAATTAACTACGTATTTATGAGGCCCGGAAACATTTGCATACAATTGAATGTCCATGTGCAAGGATCAGTACTTTACCATCCCCCACACAGTCCATATCGACTCCACTGGACTTGCCTATATACTAAGTGTAAAAGGTGAACACAGTCCACTGGACTCTGGTAGACATGATACAGTAAATAAGTAGAAATCAAAATAAATAGAGTCCAGTGGACTCCAGTGGACTCTTTTTATCTTTTTACACTTAGTATATAAGCAAGTCCACTGGACTCTGATAAACTTAATACAATAAATAAGTAGAAATCAAAATAAATAGAGTCCAGTGGAATCCATTGGACTCTGTTTATCTTTGAGTTCACTAGACTTAATTAATGAAATAGAGAAAATTGTGAAAATTCAAGCCCAGTGAATACATGAAATATATATATATACATGTATATATGCTAACTAGGGCTATATACATTGTAAAAGTTAGCTATATAACTACATAGAGAACATCATGCAAGAGGGGACAGGGACAGGGACAATACATCACAGATGGGAGCAGACACAGGGCTGCAGGTGCAGGTGAGCTGGCAACAACGGAGGGCAGGGGAGGCGGCACAATGGCAGGGCCGCCTTAGCTGGTAACAACAAAGGGGTGAGTGACATGGCATTAGCGGAAGGAGCAGGTAACAACAGAGACAATGGGGGAGGTGGCAGAGATGGAGGGGGCGAGCGAGGTGGTCCGATGGCAGGGCCACCTGAGCTGGCAACAACAAGGGGTGAGTGATGTGGTGGCCACAGAAGGGTCCGGCGGGGTGGCACGATGATGGGGCCACCTGAGCTGGCAACAACGAGGGGGTGAGTGACATGGCAGCAATGGAGGGGTAGGCAAGGTGGCACAATAGCGGGGCCACATGAGCTGGCAACAACAAGGGGGTGAGTGACATGGCGGCAACAGAGGGGGTAGGCAAGGTGGCACAATAGCAGGGCCACATGAGCTGGCAACAACAAGGGGGCAAGTGACATGGCAGCAACAGAAGGGTCCGGTGGGGTGGCACAATGGAGGGGCCACCTGAGCTGGCAATGGCAGAGGCAGCGGTATGACGTGGCAACTACGGTGGTCCCATGTTGGGATACCCAATGGCAGGGCCACTGTCAACGGCGAGAGGGTGCTGCGTGCCCTCACCAGTGCCTTGCACCGTCGACATGGGGGTCTGCACCTGCGTGGTTTGTTAGTAAAGAAGGGGAAAGGCGGGATGGTAGGTACTCACCTCCTTCCCCAGTTCCTCCCTGATCCCCTTCCCTCCCAATTTTGAGCGGCGGCAAAGTGGCAGCTACCTGATCTGCCTCACAGACAGTGATGACAAGGCTGTCGCAAGGCGAGAAGGGCAGTGGCGGGTGAGGGACAGCGGCAACAGTGACAACGGCGGTGGAAAGAGAAAGGGAAAGGGGGGACAGAAAGTAGATGGTGGCAGTTGGAAAGAAAGAGGAATCTGACAGCACACGCATGCATTTGATGGTGATCGTGCTGATTGGCTGATGCCGGGCACACGTGCACATCACATGTGCCTGTGAAATTCTTACCCCGCGGACTGAACAAAATGCAAAAATTTATTTATAGAGAGGCCTTGCTCCCTGATATATTTAACTATTGTTTCAATTAATTGTTCTTATGTAGAATCGGCTTTGATGTTATTTTTTGCCATTTATATTAATATTAATAACCAATGATTATACTTTGGATATTGTGTTAATTATTGCATCCAGTGGACTGTGCTAATAAACATATTATTTGTTGTTATTCAGTGAATATTTAAGCCCCAGTCCAGTGGACTCCAGTGGACTTGACTGGAGTCTCAATCCACTGGACTGAGACTGGACTGAAATTTTGGCAGGAGTCCAGTGCGAGTCCAGTGGACTGCAGTGGACTGCAGTCCAGTCCAGTCCAGTGGACTAGACAATCTGTCAGCCAGTTTGGCCGGACAGAGAGTCCACTGGAGTCCACTGGAGTCCATATGGATTGTGTGGGGGAAAGGAAAGACCTCGCAAGGATGCCAAAAGGAAATTTCACCAAGTGTGGGCTTTCCAAATTGGTACATATTTAATCATGTTGTGTAATTCAGAATGACAATTTGGTATAGTAGTTAGTGAGACATCAGTTGGGCCTCATGTAGTTGATGGTTCAATTCCAGCAAGTAGTACTCATTAAATAACACAGTGTAGAGTGGTGTGAGATGTGATGGCATTCAGGTAAACAAATGAATGGAGTGGCCCACAGTTTTAAATTTTCAACCTCGGTATAGCAGGACATCCTTATTTTCTAATGTAAGGTGACCAATTTTAGGCCACTGTACAAGGTAAACCAAGGTTTTATAAATAGTTAATGATTACAGGTCCTTGCCAAAATGTAGTCTTCAGGTTTGACTATTCATTGCCTTTTGGGCATTAGTGCCCTTAGCTGCCTTACAAGGACTTTGTATTGTAATGTATGGTCTGTGCCGTTTTGCCAATGGACCTTCGTGCACCCCATTACAGTTCAGTGGGGCCATGGTCCCAGCAGTTTTTCCACACTACCTGAAGTCCATAGAGAGCAACTCACACCAAATGTGGCTGTTTGTTATGAACACAGGGCGCCAACAGAAGAAAATTCACGATGCACCTAGGGTTATACATTTAGCAGTAATGATATTCCCCTGAACCCTGCATGATCTGCAAAATTTTGCCACACTTGTGTAGCCAAAATTGAATACACAGTTCAAGTGCCATATGCCGCAGGGATGTCAGGAATAAGTCACCCAATTCACAAAATGCTAGGTGTCAAATAGGAAGACTCTTGCAGAAGAGAGAAAAGGCAAATTAATGTGAGAGGGAAGAGATAGTACATGTGACAAGGGAGCCTTGCTCGCCAATACAGGTCACAGGTAATTTTTTACTTATACAAATTATATTAGGTATTTGCTGAGAATAGACAAGCCCATTCATAGAGTATCTCTCTATAAATGTGTGAAAATCTCCCATACTACTAGTGTCCTAGAGATAGATAATAAATAAATATATAGTGGTAGAGAGTGTTGCATTTGGACATCCACAGGAACACAGGCACAAACTATTCAAGTGGAGTTGGAGTCAGGTATGGACTGAAATACAATAAGATTGCTATTGGCAATTGGTAACATAGCCTTGGCCTTCCTACTATTATGCGGCAAAAAACCACCATTATTTTCTGACATGTGTTCAGTCTTTGGGAGCTATCGGAATTTTGTCATTTTTCCATTCCCTAGTAACATTTTGCAGTCTTGCGACCGCAGCATATTTGAGGATGTACAGTATGGGAGAGCTTGATAAGACTCACCCTATTCTACATAAGGCATCTGGAAGAAGCTCTGAGGTGGAGGAAGAGGATGTATTCAATGTCAAGTGGCTCCAGATATCATCCCAGTCCACCTCTCCCACAGTGTCTGCTTGATGTCCATGTGACCCAAATCCAGCTCCCATGCTGTTGCGCTCAAATCGCCCTTACTTTCTGAGGAAGTAGTTGCACTGTTCTTATTTCAAACACATACCATCGTCCAATTTGGGGTTGTGTGCAGCACAGAATCTCTAAATGAAATGACATGCAGAAGTGGGATTCAGATAGAACATTGCAGTTACCTATTGGGCTCGAAGAAAGTGATCAGATTCAATGTTGGCCACATCATTGTTAATGACACATGATTATCTCAACTTACTAAAAAAACTTGAACAGGTCACAGATAATAAAGATCGCAGAGTAATTTATTTGTCACACAACATTGTTAGGTATTACAACTTGTTAATAAATCACAACTTGGGGACTAAATATAACCGGTGGAGGGAGTGTCCAAGGTCAGAATATGAGGCGGAACAAGCAAACATATGGTCATGTACCCACCCATCACTCAGCAAATGAGCAGCAGGTCATTTGAGATCCCCAGAGACTTGAAGTCTTTGCCAAAAGTATTCTACGTCACCTGATCCAGCGACTTGTCCGATATATCCGTGATTTGGTAGGCAAAGCTCTGAGAGTACACTGGAGCCTTTGAAATATCGATTTTCCGTGGAAAAGAGTGGATCCTTGTGTATATTGCAATTTGTAAGTATTTTTTGGCCACCACAATTTGAAACGGTTCAAACGCGTCCGAACCTGAACCGAACCTGAACGGGGAGTGCGGTTCAGAGTTCAGAAAAATCACTGAACCGAACGCAAGGTCCAGTTCGGCGTTCAGCAAAATCATGCTAAGAACCGGACTGAACCGGACCGCGGCAACACCAGACTAGGTAGGTGTTACGATAGGATACAAAGTGCGATACGGATACATTAATACATTACAGACGATAAATAGTTTCGAAGTGCATACAATACAAAGAATTAGTTGTCGTTTAAAATTAAATACATGCATACCGACGATGAGCATATTTTATAAATGTCCTAGTCGCAGTCACATGAAATTTTACAGGTTTCGACTTGTTAACTTTTAAAAAACCTATCAGATCGCTGTCAGTCAAGGCGATTCGACAATTGGCGACGACGTGACGACGCAACTGCTCCCTACTTGCCTTTCTCGTTGACTTTCAACGCGACAGACCTAGGACATACTTTGTCTGGCGCTCGTGTGGTCGGCGTATGCGTCGAAGTTAAAGAAGAAGCCCCGCTCATGGAGTTTACAGTGGTCAGTTCTGTACCTCTTGAGTCATCCTTGGGATGTTTGTGAAGCGAAGCACCACGAATGTTGAGCACGAGCCTATTGGATAGTACGCAAGGAAATGCGATGCAGAATCCTAATGGGACTTGATCTAGCCCTCGCTAAATATAACGAGAACGGTCAGCTGGAAGATCAGCATCAGAATCAATAGCGGCGGACCCGAATGACGATCCAGAATACCATGATGGTAACATATGTCGCTCCAATTCTGTATTGATTCATTATCACTCTCGTATAAATGAGACGGGGAAGCTGAGATGTTTACGCTATAAAGTAGATGAGGGAGTCTCGGAACAGGATATCGACTAGCTGGCGGCCGCTTCGAAGAAACATCGCAGGGCCTCCTAGTCCGATGGATTTGGATATTTTCATCCCTTGAAATAGGGCCAGGGCGCATAGTAATGCTTCGAAGCAGATGATGGGGATCCAGAATGCGCAGAAATACGCCGAGACACTGACTGGCATGCAAAATTTTCCTCCGGGGATTGGTAAAGCTTTTTGCTGGAGGGGGGAATCAATGTGATTAAGCGAATAGATGTGCCGATGCTGCGTTAACAAGTGTTCGCACCTTCGAGGGCCTCCAGTACCATTCCCATTATGACCGCGCATATTGCGGAAGACAAGAGAAATAATGTAAGAATAACGGCCAATATCCGCTTGTTCAGTAGATAGAGAGCGTATATCCTGATCTGCAGGATTCCTGAGACGAACGGTTATGTAGGTAGCATATATGCATTGTGGGATGTAGACGTACCTTCAGCCATCATAGTAACACCTAGACTTGTCCACCCTTGCCACCGAAAGAAGCTGTTGCCTTATAACAAATAGAATATAGTGAGCAGGAACAAAGCGATAGAGTCGCCCAGACTCACAACTACAAGGAAGAGGACCAATGTGGGGTCAGATCAAGGAATGGTATGATTTTTATCACTTAGCCTACAGCTGGCGTGTAGAGATTGAGTGGATGCTTTGAATAGCAGGTATTGGAGACATTCAATTGCTTACAGAGTCGTCGATCGTCGAAGAGAAGAATACTAGTGGGTAGTAAGCATACGTCTAGCACGGGTAAACATGAACTGAACTCTACTTACCATAGCTGTTGAACCTTGGTGGCGTCAATAAAATATACAGCTTGCGGGGATTGGACGGAATCTGTTAAATAGTACTCACATCACGGCAGCCAACACATAGTATCGAATCTTATAAGTGATTGATGATTGATCGTGACATCAGGAAAAAGAAGCTTGGCTGGTACATACACTTAAGAATAAGACCTTTCCAATTGACCAAGAGCCCATCTGCACTAACAATTTCAGAATTTACTGGAAGCACACAGAGAATGGGACATACCCAGATCAGATTGACCTAGCCCACCGATTAGTTTCGTGCGTTATTCGACTGTGAAAATGTCTATTAAAAATTCACCTCTTGACCAAATGTAATTACTAACAGACAAGGTTAGTCTCAGTTAAGACTCTCGCAAATAGCAATGAGACGCACAGTGATCAAAGATAATGATACATTCTGCGGACACTGGAAAGAGGCCAATTAACCGACACGGACGCGCCTGCTAGGGAAGAAGAACACATCCTACGTACACTGAGTGTATTGAGTTATTTGGATGTCGCGGAAAGTACTGAACAGGGTAGAGTCCGCCATTAGATAGTCGCGGGCGATTTCATCCGAATGTACTGGTGAAAAACAGGGAGTTTAAGTATCTGCAATTTGCGCTTGCATGAAACCATCACTCGGAGGGTTAATACGGGCTAGTGAGGTGTCGAAACTTGAAACTTAATTGGTGGTCCTATTGTGAGAAATCAATTTTAACTCAGCATGTGGCCGTTTCTTCTGATAGTTATGCGATCCTTATATCGGCAGGGAGGACTAGTGCACTTACCTCAACTATGTAGGCTAAAAGATATTTTCAACGTCTATCGACAAGATGCTATCAGATGCACAGAGATGAGATGCATCTCTTCAATAATTATTTACAATATAGACTGATTTCCTGAAGCGGGACTGTGAGATGCTCTAACGATACGGGCCACTGGCATCTGATTATAGCGTTTTGTTTCGACGTTGATGAACAGGCTATGTATCGCGCTTGAACGGTGATTCCATTTGTGGTTCTGAAGGTCCCAGCGGATGGCCGGCCTCATCCACGCTCGGACCTCAACACAGATTCACGGCATGCTCAAGTAATCCTAAAATTATATGTATTGATTTGCACTGATCTGCGTTGCCTCACCGTGCGCGTGCATGTGCCAATCAGTGGCAACGGGCTCGACGTGTCCAGTGATGCCTTGAGTTATACTAGACATCAAATCCGGTGTCGGTTGCTGGCTGAAGATCGCACTTTGGACAGTACTGCACATATCTTACTCGATAACCTTTTACATTCAGAGCAAAGGTCTCCACAAATGACCAGATAGACTTTTAATTGGGCAAGCTATGTTTGCTCGCATGTTCGCGAGTTTGCACATTCCAATTGAGTTCTCGAGAGAGGTGCGTCGCGCCTAGTAAATATTGTAAGGGTAATATTATGTAGGTAATGGGAGTGGAGAGGTCGGCGGCGGAGGTGCCACCTCGTCTCCAGGGCGTAGAAAGCCGATGGAAGTGCTGAAGGGTGACCCTCTTTTCGCACTTCCAAAGGTTCTACTCCACCTGTAATGTATTTAATGTCTGTGTGTTTGATGTTAGGATATGAATGTAGAATAATTACGGTGATGGATGTGTGGGATTTAAGCGATTCCAGGAATGAGAATGGGAAGGAGTGAGCTATGCGACGGTTTGTCTAGTCGTCGTGCTGCGAGTTCAAACATAGTGTAGAGAAAGACGACGGGATCATGACACACGTTGCGGCGTCTCCTTCTCACGAGAAGTTGACCTGCTCGTGGGTATTTCCATGAAAGATATGAAAAGGAGGCGGTGATTTTGATGTACTGGGTTTAGAATCAAGACAATCATGGCGTAACATTCAATTGAAAGTTTATTGTAATGCCATCATATCATAGTGTCCTTGAAGAATCAAATTATAAAAGAGTATCCATAAGTATTCGATATTAGGCTTTCCTTAAGTATATCTGCGGTGAGCTCCAAATATACGTACCGCACAACATTAGCATGATATCACTGGCACAGAAATCGGTAAGAACTCCAGGCAATATTGAGACTGATTAGACGAGAAACCACGGTTATCAAAGAATATAAGGATGTTCGAAGCGCCTATGTATACAGTTTGAGCGTCTAATTCGAGTCGCGGCGGTGTCCATGCAAAGCTTGGCACTCACAATTGGCATGGCATCGGTATCGATAAAAAATTTGGATACCAATGACGCTGGAGTAGGCCAATCCGGCTTACCCTAGCAGCTCGTGTCTGGAAAAGTTCGGAAGGCTCGTCGAGCAGCCACGCAGTATAGCGTTGCGGGCAAGGCGCGTTGTTCTTCGTAACTGCGAAAACGCGCCAGCACACAAACCGTGCACAGCCGCTGATACATCTACAGTAATCTAAGAGTCTGTTCGGATGCCAGATTCCAACTGGAATCTGATTTTTGATGGCAGCCGGAATTATCCGCTGCTCGCCAAATCAAGTAACCATGTCACGCATGCCACTTTGAGCAGTCTCTGCGCAATCTTTGGGCATCTTACAGTGATCTCCATGCCTCCACCACTACTTGAAACACGGTGGCAGCTGTATATATTATAAATTCTATTACTCTTGCTACTACCCTCTATACATCCCCATTGTACTGGAAACAAGAGTACCATAACTCCAAATTAACAGGTGAAGCATGGGTTGAGGAATTGATACATGGGCACCCAGATCACATTCAAAAGAGCTCAGAATGCAGCTACATCTATTCCTGATATTTATTGAAGAACTACATGCTCTATCCAATCTCAGGGACTCCAAGTATGCCACTCTGAAGGAGCAAATCACTATCTTTCTCTACATGTGTGTTACTGGTCTGTTAATTAGACATGTTGGTGAAAGATTTCAATAGTCAAATGAAACAATTTCAATGTATTTCTTTTGTTTAGTGAAATTATTCACTCCCACTAATAAATGTTGTAGATGCTTACAAGGAATTCTCAAGGCAGTTTCATCAGGTCCCTTCTATGAAAAATATGTTCAGCTTCCAAGCACAAATAATCCCATAACCGAGTACATTTAACAACTAAAATTCAGTTCTTGGTTTGATATGGCAATCAGTGCAATGGATGGAACACATATAAATTGCTGTCCATCTACTTCATCAGTGGATGGAAAGGGTCAGCTGCTGATGCCACAATGTTTGCACACTCCTGTCTCACTGATCTCACAATTCCACTCATAAAATTCTATCTTGCTAATGGTGGATTTGGAGTTTGTGATGCACTTCTAGTCCCTTACTATGGTGTTCATTACCACCTTGCTGAGTGGGGTTGAGCTGATACAAGGTACTCATTTTTACAAAAGTATTCATATTGAATAGTAATTTATTTTTCAGACCAGAAAACCATAAAGAATTATGCCCAAGGGGTGTGCTTGCAGCATGGAGAGAGATGTTGCAGGCAGAAAGACGCTATCTACGCTATCTAATTTGTTGTGACGATTTGTGACTCAGGACTCTTGCGGAATTCCGGCTGCCATCAAAAATCAGATTCCAGTTGGAATCTGGCATCCCGAACAGACTCTAATAGACACATTGAGGGGTGCATTATTTAGGCACAGAATGTTTTTTAGGCTGTGTGGCACCCATTTTATTGTTTGCCATCAGCCACTGGTTGTTTGTTTCAAAAGGCCCCGCTTTGCAGGCCCTAAAACACAATGGTCTGCTTAATAATAATTAGTCATGATTACGTAACTTGATTCTCCTTTTTGGGTAACCTTAGTCATCGTGCTCTCTTATATTATAGACGAGCTTTATGACCCGCCGCTACGCGTCAGGGGGGATTCACTTTGCTCACCCCCTGTGCTTCACGGCAGGGTCAACAGCTCACTGGGGCTGTCGCCCCCAGACCCCAGCTGTCGGCGCCCTGCACCTCCTCATTGAAAAATAAATAATAGCAGTCACAATCATAACATCTTGGGGGAATGAGCTTCGCTCATCCCCCTTCTTATCAGTATTTCACACCCCATTAAAAATATATATGTATAATGTTTTGGGGGGGAATGAAGCAGCTCATTCCCCCCTTCATATCACCACTTCATGCCTCATTAACAATAGCAATCACTTATATAATATCTTGGTGGAGATGAGCTTTGCTCATCTCCCCCTGCACCTCCTCATGAAAAAATAATTAATCTTATACAATATAAACACTTTATATACTACATAAAAATTAGTCACTACGGTCAATAGAAAGAACTTCTGGGTACACTATATTTTTGTTATACTTAATCCAGAACTCTCATCCCAAATAGCCTTGATGTTGTGTACAGATGTTACTCGTGAAATAGCAACATACAGTTGTCCATGTGCAAAAGGTGAAGAAATAAGGTTTAGTCCAACATGTAAAACAGATTGTCCTTGAGCCTTATTAATCGTCATAGCAAATGCCAGTTGCACAGGAAATTGTCGTCGGCAAAATTCAAATGGAACTTATGTGTCCGTTGGTGTCAGCCCAATCCGTGGAATAAAAACTGTCTCCCTGCTCTATCTCCTGTCAATAGTCAAACTTCCAAAACACAGTTCCCCATTCTTGTCACAATCCCTCTTGATCCATTGCACACTCCCTCACTTGCATTCAAATTCCGTAAAATCATAATAGGGCAACCAACTTTCAGTGTCAGCTTGGCCAAAGGAAGACCTGAACAGTTGATTGTGTTCAAATACTCCACTGGATACATCAGAATTCCTTCATCACCATGTCCCCGATTATTCAAAATGCTATCAGCACTGTGAAACACCTTTTCTTCTCCAGGAAATTTGTTGAGAATAGTTTTGTTCAGATCATCTACATCATCATTCCTGCTACACAGAATTGTCCGTTCAGCATAATATTTGTCATTATGCCCAGTGGTCTGCTGGATTCCAGGATATATTGTATCAATCAGAGATTCAACAGTATTGTTGGCACATTTGAAATGATCAGGAAGTGTTGTGTTGTCAGATTCATCTGTATGTTTTCCCAGACCAATATCCAACTGCCATTGTGCAAATTTCCATTCTTCATCATGTGCAGTGTTCAGACGCATATTCTCAGTCAACTTAAGTACTTTGATGTGTCCCCAAAGTTGTGACCTCTGCATGCATGCTCCAACAATTTGTGCTCTTGATCCTTTCACAACAACAGGAAGAATTTGCTTGAAGTCTCCACCAAACACAACAGTAAGTCCTCCAAATGGCTTATCAGAGTTACGGATATCCTTGAAAGTGCGGTCCACAGCCTCATGAATATAACAGTTTTGCATAGGAGCTTCATCCCATATCACTAAATCAGTGCGTTGAATAAGCTCTGCCAAATCAGAAGTGCGACCAATACTGCATGTAGAGTCCTCATGAATGTTGATAGGAATTTTGAAAGTTGAATGTGATGTCCGACCACCAATAAGAAGCAGAGATGCAATGCTAGATGAAGCCACACAAAGCACTATTTTCCCTTCACCACGCGAGAAAGTAGCACAGTGTGTTGTACACATAAGTTTTTCCTGTACCTCCTGGACCATGAAGAAAGAAACATTGACCACTCTTGCTTTCAACTGCTGCCACAATAGTATCAAATGCTGAACGTTGCCCATGATTGAGAGTAGGAATTCGCTGTTGAGCCAGAACAGATTGATTGTCTCTGTCATAGTTTCTCTGCTCTGCAATCAATCTATTTCCTATAGCAGCAGCCCAATCTTCTTGAGGCAATGGCATTCCTGCAAACTCTTCAAGTTTTTGTTGGTAGTGCGAAGAAGTTGGTCAATGAGAAAAAGGCCATAATCAAACACTTGTGCTTCAGCCGGGGTCTTGTTGG
Organism: Psilocybe azurescens; assembly: GCA_023853785.1. Taxonomy (NCBI): domain Eukaryota; kingdom Fungi; phylum Basidiomycota; class Agaricomycetes; order Agaricales; family Agrocybaceae; genus Psilocybe; species Psilocybe azurescens. The sequence goes on along the minus strand of JAJIRX010000287.1, from coordinate 39,487 downwards.
ATATGTTTGGAGATAAGAGCATGTCGCAGATCATCACAAATCTTGTCTTTAAATTGATCCCAGAGTGCAGCAGGATTTGATGGTGTGCAGTCTCGAAGAATAGTCACAAAAGATTGCGAAGTTGTCGTCCACTTGCCATATATCCAGCCTCTTCCAGACACTGCTTCCACTCATTATCATCCTCTAAAAGTCCTCGATGTATGCAGGCCTCACAAAATGTTTCATATACAGTGCCATCAACTGTTCGGAGATCAACAAAAGATGTAGCACCCTTGATACAGGTCAGCAGAGTTCTGAGATAAAAGCGCTCTCCTGAACTTGGATGAGCATAGTACATACGCCCTATTGCAAATTGTTGCTGTCTTGGAGCCCATTTGCGCTGTTTTCCCTTCCAGACAAATTTGGCAGGAAAATCCTGATAAAGAGTATTTCTGGCTTCCTCATATTGTATATTGGCTTTGAAATAAGCAGTGAGCTTGGTGTCTTTGCCTGCATTGCGATCCAAAACCTCCTGAACATTTAGTGCCTGGTCTTCATTCCATGTAACCATTTGTTGATCAGGCAAATGAATCTGAAGGCGAACAATAGGTGGATGTTCTTGATGCATGTGGAAGTGAAAAATGCGCCAAAGTCCTTCACATGCAGAAACATATCGTGCATCAAGATATAGCTTGACCTCATCTTGACAGCGTCCAAACTCCATGGTAATGCAATCATGGCCCTTATAGACATATTTGTAGATGTATTTGATGGCCTTGATAGAAGCAATGGATTCAACATTGATATGACAGCGATATTTCCAGATAAGATAACGGCAGTGAGCAACAACCCAGTGATTATCAGCCTTTTTCCACCACCAATGTCAAACTCCTTTCCAGTGTTACGTCTCCTGAGATTTGCATAAGAGTCTTCATTGACAGTGGTCTGATCATGATAAGGCTTGGGAAAACATTTTGAACATTTTCCATTCACATGACATTGAGCAGTGGTATCACCATTGCATAGAGGTATGGACCATGAATTTCTTGACCAATTCAAAGAGTTCTGGCTCTTCCTCTTCATCTGGAAATTCAGCTGAAATAAGGCTGTCAACATCTTCAGGTGTGCGAAGCTTGTGATCAGGATGCAAAAATACAATCATGTGCATATGTGGGAGGCCTCGTTTTGAAACTCAATTGTCCACACATTTGCAACTGCTCTACCCATAATGCCATTTTTACAAATATCATTGAGCATCTCTTTCATTTTTGCATGAAAGACTCTGACCACCAAATCTGGACGATCAGAAGACTGTTGTCCAGGAAGAAGTGCCTCTTTGATTTCTGGCCAGCTTGGGTTGGCAGTAGCAGTGATGAATAAATCAGCTCCATGAAAATAGCAATTGATAGCAAGAGCATCCTGGCAGTTCTGAATCATGTTTCGTGTGCTTCCAGCAAAAGAAGAGGGCAAAATAGTCCTTTGGCCAACATTTGCACCTTCAGCATTAGGATCAGCTGCAATAGCATCTATAAGACCTTGACGTGTATCATTTCTGAACTTCTGCTGATTTTGTCTAACCCACCGTAATCTGTTTTGCTCTGAAGCTGCCCAACAGTCTACAATGAATTCCTGAAGAAGTTTTTGTGCCAAAAACAAATGTTGAGATTCATTTGTTTCTTCCTTGGATGAAGACGATAACGGAAATATTCTGTTTGTGAGATGTATTTTCGCTTTTTGGCCGTGGAGCTTCAATAGCATCCTCATCCTGATCCTCATTAGGAGCCAGCTCAGCAGCTGGAGGATCATCATCAATTTCTGCAGCCTCATTAAAAGGAATGTTAGGATGCCAGCCTAACTGCCCAGTTGGAAAAAGAAGAACATAATGAAGTGGAAGGTAAAGAGGATGTAGTTCACTGATTGTTTCTAATCTTTCTCCAGCTCTTCATCTCAGGACAACATCCCTGCCATTGGGATATACTTCATCACCATCTCCAGGAAGAATTACAGCCACTTCATTAGATGTAGCTGATGGTGTATTATAGCTCTGCGATCAGTTTCTTGTTCATAGCGAAGAGCAATTGTGCATTGCTGATCTATAGGCATGTTATGTGTTACTTCAAATGCCTGTTTATACAGCTGTACACCTGAATGAGAACGATATAGCATGTCCTGAAGAATACTCATGGTGGTTCTATCCAGCCCAGAGTTTGCAGGATGACGCATATGGAAATTGAGAGCTTCAACAGGATCAAAAATATATAGCTGAGCATATAAAGGTGTAACACCAATCTGAGGAAGAAGAGATCCAGCTCGATGTGTTAACCTTCCTGGACTTTGAATACATAAGGTCCAGGCCTATTGTTAATTGCATGGTCAACAGTGACTCCCAATGAGGTCATGGCTAAAGCACTGTTATACTGCCAAATATGATTGCGGAAGTTTTTGATTGGGGATCATTATTCTTCAGCAATGCATCTAATTCTCGAGGAGGATTTTTCAGCTTTGGAAGAACAATTTTCCCACTAAAGCAGCACATTCCAAATGTGATAAGATCCTTGGTTGAACTTGTAAGACACTCAATCATCCAGTGCAAAGCCCCACAGTTTGCACACTTAACATCCATTTTTCCCAAATTATGGACAGGCCAGTCATGGCTAAAAGGCTGTCGGGCAGCACGTAAAGAGAATGGGCATTGGGAAGTAGAGGTGGAAGTGGTGCAGGAAGAACATGGTGCAGAACAGCAGGAACAATTAGAGGAGGAAGCTGAAGAGGCACAGGAAGCTCAGGAGGAGGCTGAAAGGGTGCAAGAAGCACAGGAGGAGGCATCTATTTTCTCATTAATATTATGTTTAAACTTATAAAGACTTAAAATACATACAGGAAAAGGCTGAGCATGAACACGATGACCACCTTGTTGCAGTGGTAAAAGCTGGTGGAACAGCTACTAAAAGCTCAGCCAAATTTGCTGGCAAATTATTATACTGGATTCCATTAAATATAGCAGGCTGGAGAAGAGGAGCAGCAGCAGCAGCAGCAGGCACAGGTGCAGGCACAAATGCAGGTGCAGGTGCAGGTGCAGGTGCAGGACGGACACGGCCACCTCGTTGTGGTGGTAAAGGAGCTGGTGGAACAGCTGCTAAAATTTGAGCTAAATTTGCAGGTAAATTATTATACTGAACTCCATTAAACATAGCAGGCTGCAGAAGAGGAGCAGGAGCAGGGTCATCAAGAACAGGAACAGCAGGAGGATTAAGAGCAGGAACAGCAACAGCAAGCACAGGAGGAACAGGAACAGGCAGAGCAGCTAAAAGATCAGGAATTTCAAATCTTAGAGGTTCAATATGGAATTTGGCTCTGATGTGGTGTGTGACGGGCTTGAGGCTCTCTAAAGCACGGGCATCACGTTCAGATCTCTGTGCAGCAATACGAACATGACGTGGAGTATTTGGAGGTGTTTCAGGCCTATAAATATACTGATTAACTTGCTTTCTAAGTCAATTAATATTAAAGAAAACATACATGGTCCAGAAGTCTTAATTTAATGGCACAATCACCACCACCACTGGATCCAAACACAGAAAGAAGAGGGACAGAGTTCTGCAATACAATAAGATATGATATATCAGTCAGAATGGTTATTGGACTTATTACTCACTAAAGAAACACAGAAAACACACTGTGTAGAAGTTAGAACAGTCAGAAATGAGATATAAGGGCTTTATTCACCAAAAAAAAATAGGGAAAAAAGCGAAGAAGGAGCAGAAAACTACAGTCTGCATGGGTTTGAGGACTTATACAGAGCTACAGTGTTATAGAACACTCACCAAAGCCAAATTTACCACCCAAAGTAGCTTCAATATGGCTGAATATGGCTAATAGATGCTTTGAAAGTGTGTTATTCTCAGGAATGTTGGCACAGAATATTTTTAGGCTGTGTGAGATGCAAAGCGGCATCGTTGTGGGGACCTCATGGTTGCTTCATGGCACCAATTTTGTTGTTTGCCATCAGCCACTGATTGTTTATTTTAAAGGTTTCGCTCTGCGGGCTCTCAAAGTTCCAGGTCTGATTTACATTGTTTATTTTAGAAGGCCCCACTTCACGGGCCCTAAAACACAATAGGTGTGCTTTGTCATGATTAAGTAATTTGACTTACTTAATTTAATTCTCCTTTTGAGTAACCTTAGTCATCGTGCTCTCTTATATTATAGATGTGAAATTATAAAATACACTCAACAGGAATTGAACCAACAGCTTTATATATATTAATTCTACACATGCTTTATCAACTACACTATTATTGTGGTATTCTCAATATTTTATAAATTATATACCATTTTTTGCCAACACCCAATAATATATTATAGCACTTCCTCTGAGGCTATACCCACATATTATATATCAAAATAATCATATAATTGAGGGCAATGTGCCTGTAATGATATCATCATGTGAATATTATGTCAGCATGTTCAATATGCAAAATACTGTAAATTTGAATATATATGAACATTATAAACTGTTTTTGCGACAGAATAGCACATTGTCAGCTATATTTTAATAGTGTAGCAATAATAGAAATTCATAGAATACAAAAATCAATTTTATTTAAGAAATTTAGATTATATAAGCACAGATTTATATGAAAATAGATATTTCTTTACCAGAAAATTTCCAAATTTATGTAACTATTACATAAACATATTCTTATAAATTTTACAATTCTAACAATACCAAATTTGTCACAAACTGATGAGATCTGTGTATAATGTTTGCGTTATTGCTTGCTGAGCTGTAAATGGTATGCTGACATTATATGGTTCTGCTTGTATCACTCAGATTCCAATCAGAATTAGGTCTAATTAAGTTTAAAATTTATATAAATTCCACTCAGATTCTGATCAGATTTGGGTTGGACATGGTAACGGTGAAACCAGTTGCTACCAGTGATTCTGATCGAATCTGGTCAGAAAATTGGACATTTTTCTGCTAATTTGGCAGGGACACTGCCAAATAAATTCTGGTCGGAACCGGTCAGATTCCAACTGGTTCTGACCAGAAACTGTGGGGAGTGTGAAAACCTCAAAATTGTTAGGAAGTGACATAATATGCCTATATCACAATCTCGGTGAGAGTTAAGTCATATTTGATGGCTCAAAATGAGCCCACATACAACCAATCCAAAGAAAGTTAGTCAGTTGGTGTCTTTTTGAGCTAGAAATTATGTTATATAGATCATAATAGTGATGCAGCCTCAAGATCTCTCATGAACTCCACTGCACACCCAAGTGAGCTCCTGATGATTTGGTTGTGATTTGGACTTGCATGGACTTACATCACTTGCACTGACATATGCACTGACCACCAAGACTGTGTGCACTGACATGCACTGACATGCACTGACCTCTATATTTTTCACTGACATAGCACTGACATATACTGACAAATCACTGACCTGCACTGACATAGATATTAGTGAGGAGATGAGCCAATATTTTATATTTCTTCATTTAGGCATTGACAAGCCAAAAGGGGTCTGAACTAGCATCACAAACCTCTGGAGTCTCAATCTCATAGTGATGTCTCCAACCAAGGTTGTGCTGTTGAGATGTTTAGTGCAGGGTGTCTTTGCAATTGTCCAATACACAACACCCAATCAAAATATTTATATTGATCAGTTCAATCTGGGAGGGTAAGCTTTAAGGCTTATAAAAATAACTAGTTTAGCAGAGTACAGACTGAGACAATCACTCAAGGGTGATTGCTAATAGCTAGAGAACCTTTTAGACAGGTGAGTACACATGAGGCACTGAAATATCAAGGGTGATCTCTCAAAGTGAGGGTGATCACCAATATCAAGGGATTGCTTTGTGTGGCACAGTGATGTCTGATCCCTGAGTGGTTGATTGCCTAATTTAGTGCACTGCCTTTGTGAGGCCTGGGCACAGAGATCACTTTGCTAATTAATAAGGTTTCCACCACTTGGCAATCACTTGGTAAGGGACTGATAGGTGTTACCCTCTTGTAAGAGCCAAGGTCATTTCTTAGAAGTTCTTCCTTGCGTGGGACTAATAGCATGGTCAATGGTGCAGGTGATTGCCTCAAACTCTCAGTTAGGGTTGCTTTGATATCTGTGTAGGAAACTAAAGGTAGTCTTTGATTCATAGCACTGATTAATAGGTGACACTACCCCTTAGTTAGTTTACAAAGCTTTACTATGCTTGTTGTTCCACTAGGAAGTGAAACCTCAAAGCCTAATAATCTGATGTATCTCCTACCCTTTACTAGTATAATATACTAGCTTATTACAGATAATAATCATAAAAATAAGGGCCTCTGTGTCTCACTATGAATTGTAAGTTCAGAATAGTTTACACCCTTTCACCATGGTGGATAATGATTAACCATTGAGAGAGGGGCTTGTTGATGTCTGGACTCTGACTCAGATGAGCTTATCATTATGTAGAATAATCCCCCTGAATACAATTTTGCACTTTTACCACATTCTTCTTTCCATACATAGTCAGCTATCCATTCAGTGTCACTAGATGGGCCAATCGGTAGATGCAAAAGAGATATACTGTTGATTTGTTTCTTATAGGAGAAAATATAGGGTTTTGCTAACTGTGTACGCATACTTCTCTACTGAGGATGGTGAAGTTTCCACAACTACAAAGAATGAGGATCCCCCAGCCCAAATTAATATCTACTTTTACATCCCAGTATACAATATATCAGGTCAGTGTATTTATTTCTACCCATCTTTGTGTTCAATAGCCTGACATTGGGATTTATGATTAGGCAATTTGATTTTGTACACCAAAAGACCAGAAACAACAGCCACTAAAGTTGAATATTGAAGATCTGGCCTTACCATTTGCTACAGTGCCTGATGTGTACAATTTTTCATCTCATCTGTCCATTATATTCTACATCTTTGAAGGTGCACCCTGCCATGAATTTGTCTGAGGAATAAATACTCTACAGTCATAAGCCTGATGGTCAATTTACTCCAATCTCAAAGGCAGCACTTTCTATGCTGAAACCAAATCTTGCAGGTGTTATGTCAGACACTGGAGCAGTATCTAACATGGCTTGGAATGGATGGCCTAACATTCTAATACTTTATTTAGTTTAGTTGAATATGAATGTTGGTTCTCTGTACTTGTGCATGCATAGGCACACACTCGCAAGGGTTTTGCTTTTTGGCATAGCCACTATGTGGTCCATAGGATGTTGTATATAATGTACCTTTGTCAAATAGGGTGTGCTCATATTTTGTTTGTATTTATATACTATACTACTGTACAAACTTTATCACTGCTTCAGTTACTCTTTAACATTCAAGCTTCAACCTGCAGACAATACTTAAGTGGTTGAGTTGGTCACTTTCAGGTATTTCCCATACTCAGCACAGCCATTGAGACCCCAAGTTGAATGTTGAGGTGGCACACAACCACTGGGCCAACTAGCCGTCCAAATGCATGTCGATTACAGTCATATTACCTCTCTGACATTGCACTGACTTGTTGAACATCTAAGCAGGATTACACTGACATGAGTCTGGTAGGCACTGACTTTGCACTGACTTTGCACTGACATGCACTGATGGCATAGACATGGCATGGACATTTTCCTGTGCCCCATTATAGCTGAGTCATCAAGAACACTTGATTCATCTAGCATATTATTCATTGCACTGACATCCCATGCTCTTCACATCACACTGAAAGGGTGTAAACCATTCAGAGCTTACGATTTATAGTGAGACACAGAGGCCCTGATTTTTGCTATTTTTATCTGTAATAAGCTAGTATATTATACTAGTAAAGGGTAGGAGATATGCCTGATTAGTAGACTGTGAGGGTTCACTTCCTAGTGGGCCAACAAGCATAGTAAACCTTACAAACTAACTAAGGGTAGTGTGGCCTATTAATCAGTGCTACGAATCAAAGACTACCTTTAGTTTTCTACACAGATATCAAAGCAGCCCTAACTGAGCATCTGAGGCAATCACCTGCACCATTGACCATGCTATTAGTCCCATGCAAGGAAGAACTTCTAAGAAATGACCTTGGCTCTTACAAGGGGTAACACCCATCAGTCCCTTACAAGTGATCATCAAGTGATGGAAACCTTATTAATTAGCAAAAGCAATCCCTGTGCCCAGATCTCACAAAGGCTGTTCACTAAATTAAGCACTCACCTGCTCAGGGATCAGACATCACTGTGCCACACAAGAGATCACCCCATGGACAAATGTATTGGCAATTGAAATCTTGTGTACAACTCAGCATATGGCAGTCTACTAGATCCAAACATAATACTTGTGATTTGCAATGCAGCTAATGAGTGAGGGATTGCCCAGTCAGCAATCACCACACAATACTAGAGGTAACTTGCCTCATGACAAGGGCACCTGCTGTTCCAGGAAGTCCTAAACCAATAGCAACTGTGCTTGGAAATCTTGGTAGAGTTTCCTAGGAAATATACCCCTAAGCAATCTAGTCCCAACATGCCTTTGCCACAAGCCATCTGATAAAATAAGTTGGGTGATTGATACCCAAGGAGGCACTGCTGCATGGACAACAATATTATCTTCAAAAAGCGCTGTAGCCCAGGCAAACTAGCACTTTCCACCATTATAATTGGTGGCAAAAGGCTAGGCACCACATGCCCCATTTTCTTCCTTTCTCTTAGTCTCTTTTAATTATCACAACCCAAAGTATCTATTTAGTCTATAAAAACAGTCCTGTATCTAAGAATAGCAACCAAGTAATCTACACCCCAGATTCAACATCAGAATCTACTCTGAATAAGAATTCCAGTGTTAATACATTGTGGACTAGTGATTTGTGTGATAAGAGATTGAACACTACAGTTCACCTTAAGCAATTAGGTGCTACCTGGTTTTGTGAGCAATCACCATTGTTATATTCAATATCAGGTCTATTAGATATGATAAGCAGGCTTTTATAAGTTATCCATAGACTGCCCTGGGGATTTTTAAGTATGGGTTGAAACCCTATATGGCTAGTGATTTCTCATAGTAACTAGAGACAATTGTCAGAGAAATCTGACTGTTCAGGATGTTTCCTGTAGCAAGACTGCTCTGGGAATTGTTAAGTATGGGTTGGAACCCTATAAGACTAGCAATTGCTCATAGAACTAGGGGCAACTGTCAGAGAAATCTGACTGTGCAGTACATTGCCTATAGTAACTAAGGACTGTGGACTAGTGTGCCCAGTTGCTTATAGGAACTAAGGATCTACTATATTATAATACAGATGATCACTTATAGTGTTTTGAGTTTTGAGTTTTGGGTTTTACAAGAAGAACAAAGCAATCTGTTAAGTGCTCCATGTGCACTTGTCCCCAAAAGCAATCCCTTGATATTTGGAGATCACCCTCACTCGCAGAGATCACCCTTGATATTATTAGTGCCCCATGAGCACTCGCCTCCAAAAGCAATCCCCTTGATATTTAGAGATCACCCTTGATATTATTAGTGCCCTGTGAGCACTTGCCCTAAAAAGCAATCCTCTTGATATTTGGAGATCAGCCGCGTTGTGAGATCACCCTTGATAGTTGGTGATCACCTGCACTGCAAGAGATCACCCTTGATATTTCAGTGCCTTGTGTATACTCACCTGTCTAACAGGTTCTCCCACTATTAGTGATCACTCTTGAGCAAACATCTCAGTCTGTACTTTTCTAAAACTAGTTATTGTAATAAGCCTTAAAGCTTACCCTCCCAGATCAAACTGATCAATATATATATTTTATTGGGTGTTGTGTGTATTGGTAAATTACAAAGACACCCTGCACTTAACATCTCATTGTAATGGGGTCACCTTTTCCCCATTTTTGACATGTTCAACAACATCAAGACCCTGATTAGTGTTGTACACAGCCTTACTTGCCAATTGCCAATCCAGGAACTAGGTCTTGAGCCTACTGTTCATGTTGTGGATGATCAGAAAACCATGGAGTTCACTGGCCAGCAAGACCAATATCCTTCTGCCATGGTGAGTTGTGCCCATCAGAATTGGTGCACAATCAGGTCTCCAATTTGAATCTCTCCATCAGTTTTTGGTTGTGGGACCAATGTTTGGCGTTTCAGAGAGTACATTATGGATAAAGACCAACATCCATACCTGCAAGGCAAATGTAACAATCATTAAGACTGCTTGGCATAGCAGTGCCAGGATACCTGAGTCCAATATCTACTGGTCAATCAAAAATCCATATCCAGCAGAGCTGGCTAAATTTGAATGTGGTAGTGATGTTGAATTTCCTTCTTCCAGATTTCCAGTTACTGTGCTGAATCTGAGGGGGTGAAAAAAGCTGCCCAAGGATGGTAACACTTCACCAGCAACCCCTGTTCTTCATTGTCTTGTTCTCCATACTGTTGGGTGCCCAATGTGGGAGTATAAATTGGAAATTGATCTGCTCACTGGCTTCAGGGATGTCATCCAAGGTCTGTATTTTATTGTAGGCAATTGCTGTTGTTTCTCACTGCCTTTTAGCACACAAGGAGCTTTATGACTGTGGGATTCTTCATGAACAAAGTAGTGTTGTGTATAAAAGTCAGAGGCATACATATAAATATTATCATAGTATCAATACACAATATTTTGTTTGCACCTTTGGCTCCAGAAATTTGAAGATCTTTGACCACAAAACCAGCCCCAACACAGTCCAGCTGTTTATTATCTTATTTAACTCTTCCAATGGTATACAAATATCAACCCCTGTCTACTATCAACAACTAGGCCATTCAGCACCAAAATCTATGATGGTTTTGAGGAGCCAGAATTGTTTTAACCCTAAACTGGACAAGAAGAGTGTCAAAATAAAGCAACTACATAGTCATGAATTTGACCTTAAAACCCAATCAAAACCTCTTTCCCTCATTAATCAGTCTTCCCAGAACCAGTCAATCATGCCACACTTATTCACATTATATACACAGACCATATCAACTCCTGTATAAAAGTCATAAATTACTGTAAATTATGCTGTAAATTACATGCAGTATAAAACTCTTGACTTTTATACTCAATCTTATAATGGTAAAACTCAAAAGGGCCTTTCTCTTAAATAATGATGGCATGTGACATGGCCCATTCAACTCTTACACATCCTTAACTCAGGCTATACACACTACACCAACATGAAACTCACTGTAATTTGTCTCCAGAAATAATGTCTTGATTAATTGTTATGAATGAAGCAAAATATTTTAATTGGGATCCTGCCCAGCACTGCATCTCAAGATCACTGTTTTCCTGATTGCCATCAACACCAAAAACTGAGCAAAGGAGAAGGTATAACTTGTCTAGGACACTTGACAACAGTCTTGACAGAGTGAAGGTCCTTGGAAATGGTGAAGACTATGGACACTTAAGGCAAGTCTTACTATAAACTTGGCCCACTCCACTCCCAAATAACAAGTCCACCAGGTATGTATGTGGGTGTTTCAAGTTGATCTAAAGATGGTGACATTCTTTTTACTGCTGGAGATGACACAATAGTCCAGATATAGAGTATGTATCCAAGAAATACTGGTGAAGATTACCATTTATTTGCCAGTCTTTCAACAGAACTGGAAATTGGGCTGACATATTCAGAGCCAAAATGTTGCCTCTATGTAAGCTGTACCTTAAAATCAGGTCATACATATTTACATTTAATAGTTCAGAGCCACTGGGACCAGTGATATGCAGATTTGAGTTTTTGATGCTGCTGCAGCTCTTCATTTTGCAGTTCAGAGTAAGATTATAGAAAGCCAGACTGTCAAGCCTATAAATACATAAGTTGACAAACACTTTGTTGCTGTGATTGCCAATACTCATCAGCATCAATAAGCTGTGTCATGTATATCAGGACCTTAGAGAGCTCTCCAAATGTTTTGATGACTGAATATTCATTGTAGTCCAGTGTTTACAAACTTTCATAAATCAGCCAATGTATTTATAAATTCTTCATCAATTCTCTTCATATTTCACTAAAAAAAGCCTCACTTCTTGGCTACACATTTATACTTTACTTTTTCCAAAAGTCAATGTTTAGGGTGAGGGAACAAGGAAAAGAAAAGGACCTAGTGTTTACACCAGTTGTCACATACAGGTCATGATCAATCCCACCAGAATCATGATGGATTTTTGATCCTGCAGGTATTGGAGTTTAAAATTTTGTTGATCATCTCTGTATCTCTCCATGCCAATCTATTTTGCATGTTTTCTTAAAATCTATGACCTTTAAAATATGTAAAATACATTCTGAATGATTATTCTTGCACAAGGAAAAAAAAAATCTGGAGAAAAATAAGTAATATTAAGCAGGTGGAGTCAGATTTCAACATTTTTGATCACTTTATCACCACATAGTGTCTCTCATATCCAATGTAAAAGTGTGAAATTTCAGAATAGTGTGTGCATAGTATGTCTCTATTATATATATATAAATAGAAATTATATAAGCCAGAGTTGTAGAGTTATAGAGCAAAAGGTGTCAATTTGAAAACACTGGACACATGATAGTAGATGCTCTTTTAAATAATCCCAGATCTAATAGAAAAACTGGTTATCCCATTAAATCATACATATAAGTAAAAGGAATTTCCTAATCCAAGTTTTTATTGACAGCACTCAAATAATAAGTTCCATCTGTGGCTGGGTTTTCAGGTCCTCCAAGTAGCTCTTTTCCAACTGGTGCAAGGTTCTCTTCATTGTTAGTTTGAGCTTTTGACAGTGTCAGATATATTTCACATTTTTCAATGAAATCCACTGCATCATCCAGCTGCTCAAATTGTGCCAAAAGCTCTCAATAGACCTACAAGGATGTAAAGCAGGATTGCCCATACTTTCATATAGAATACTGGTGTATTTTTCAAACTGTGGGGGCACAAGCTGAAACTTGTCAGACATGATCAATTGCTCCTGATTCAACTTTAATATAGAATATGTTTGATACTTCAGAATAAGATAGCAAACAGAAAATAATTAACCTTGAAGTTAAGACAGCCAAATCACTTGGGATTAAAGTAAATATCATTTTGAACCCCATGAGAGAGGATCTTGTTGTGTTCAGCTTGTTTCCAGCTATTGTTCATGGCATTCACCTATGAATCAAGCTCTGAAGTTTGAATAAATGGAATAAACAGTCAATGGAAAACCAGTCTGGAACATCCAATAAATAAATAGCTCATCATTAAAAGGATGTTGAGACACATACATCAAGTGGTCTATTTGCATCATACCAGTCATTAGTAAGCCCAATTTCCAAAAGATTTTTGAAGGCTGGTGTAAAATGTAGGCACCTGATTTTTTCATGTTGAAATAACTTTCCAACACTTTAATCTGGGCTCTTGTCTGAATGGGAAAACTTAAAAGATATATTATCTGGAAAGGGGAATGTTAACACCACATTCAAAGCCTTTACTGTTCAACATCAGTGCAATCAATATTGCAAATGATTTCAACTTCATTAAATAAAAGAGCGGCTCTTCCGTTCATATGTACTTTAAAATTAACAATAGAACGATTACATAGAGGAGATTTCGGGGTCCTCACGATCTTAAAATAAACTATCTGTGCAATCTCGTTTCGGCATTGATGGCCGGAGGATGTTTGGCAACCTCTTTGGAGAGTTCTGCTTTCCATACAAGATGAGTAATTATATAATTATCTAAGTTAGCAAGGTTGAAAGTCCGAATATGACGTTGTTGGCAACCCCTAGCTGGGCGTGGAAGCACCTGTGCGCCTCGACGCAATCCCAACCCCAACCCCAACCATGATTCTCTCTCCGCTCTTTTCTCTCGCTCGTTCCCTTCATCGCTGCCTCCGGTCTCCACAAGCTGAAACTCCAGAAAATCCCTTCTGCTGCCAGCAATCCTGAACTCGAGAGTGCATACCTCGCTGAGAAGTATGGGGCCCCTCTTCAAGCCCAGTTTCCCTCATGGGCGCAGGTGGTTCCGGTCGTCGAGTCCAGCTACCGTCCATGAAGGACAATCAGCAGCTTTTTTGGGCACAGGAGCAGCTCAAAGGCGGACACGGCGTTCCTCTGACAAGTAATTCGTCTGTTCTCTCCACCCACATATCTTGACATCTCCCTTGCTAGATTTCATGAACGCTCAGTACTTCACTGAGATCTCTATTGGAAGTCCTCCTCAGACTGTCAGTATGCATATCGAACTTTCTTAAACATATGCTTACCCATATTAAGGCTAGTTCAAAGTCGTACTTGATACTGGGTTAGTCTAAAGGGCCATTCTCCGAACGCCTTTTAATCCTTTTCTAGGTCAAGCAATCTCTGGGTACCGAGTGTAAAGTGTACCTCTATCGCCTGCTTCCTTCATACCAAATACGACTCGAGCGCGTCGTCATCTTACAAGGCAAATGGCTCTGAGTTTTCCATCCAGTATGGCTCTGGTTCTATAGAAGGCTTTGTTTCAAACGATGTGTTGTCGATTGGGGACTTGACCATCAAGAGTCAAGATTTCGCAGAAGCCACCAAGGAGCCTGGACTCGCATTTGCTTTTTGCAGAAGTAAGACTCCGCTCTTAATTTTCATTGAGCATTCAATAACTATTAATCGCTGCAGGTTTGATGGGATCCTTGGCCTCGGATATGATACTATATCTGTCAACCATATCACCCCACCATTCTATAGTATGATTAATCAAGGCTTACTCGATGCGCCTGTTTTCTCTTTCCGCATCGGCTCCTCGGAAGATGATGGAGGCGAGGCGACCTTCGGAGGCATCGATCATTCTGCATATACAGGAGAACTTGATTATGTCCCTGTGCGCCGCAAAGCTTACTGGGAGGTTGAGCTTGAGAAAGTTACTTTCGGTGACGAAGAGCTTGAACTTGAAAACACCGGTGCTGCGATAGACACCGGTAAGTTACCTACTGTTCTGTAACTCCTTGTGAACTCACGCCGCGGCACAGGCACGTCTCTCATTGCACTCCCAACTGACATCGCCGAGATGCTCAATACTCAGATTGGTGCCACCAAATCCTGGAATGGCCAATATCAAGTTGATTGTTCCATAGTACCTAGTCTTCCCGACCTTTCTTTCCACTTTGGAGGCAAGCCTTATCCGCTCAAAGGCTCTGACTACATCCTCGAAGTTCAAGGAACCTGCATCTCAGCTTTCACTGCAATGGATTTGAATCTGCCGGGTGGTAATCTATGGATTATTGGTATGTCTTTACTCCATAATTTGGAACCACACTGACAAACCATGCCGTTGTGCAGGGGACGTCTTCCTTCGCAAATACTACACTGTATACGATCTCGGGAGAGATACCGTTGCTTTTGCCCCTGCTAAATAGACTACCTGCGCTGCGCTCACACTCATCTGGCCGTCGCGCTTTGGCATAGCTCATGTTGTCTTTGTAATCTTTCTTGAGTGATTTTGCTCGTTGTGTTTTCTAATAGTTACGCCTAGTACCCATAAAATGACATTTGCCTGGCCTGAAATTATAACTTCTGATATCGATTTTAAAGCAATTGCCGCCGATTGATAACATCTGTGACTGGGATAAGCCCAATAGGACAGTTTCTCACTGGCGCGAACTCTTGCAAGCTTCATCCCTTTATTACACTCCAGCGTGAACCACAATGCCGAACTTTCCAAACCAATCCGCATCTGCATCTGTACATTCACCGACCGTATCTACTGATGCTTTGGCATTAACGGCAGAGCACCGTACGCTTCAGGCAACGTCTGCTGTTGCGCAACACCTGTCTGTTAGTCAGTTGGCCGCTTAGCATAAGAATGGACAGAAGTTTCGAAGACTTACTCTATAGATCCCGACATTACACTTACATGTAAGTTGCCAAAGAGCAAGTACGAGACACTCTCAAAGTACAACTTGTTCTTTACCTGTCGTGCTGGTAATTGAATAAACTCATACCATAATATGCATAGACCTTGTTGACGATCTCGGAGAACATGCTTCGTGATCCTACGAACCCCAAATTCCAAATGTTCATGTCCGGGAATAGTATCATCAAGAGGGAGCTCATTGACACTAAAGATATTTTAGAGTATACGATTGAAGTCAGTTGCAACAGTTCCATACACACGGTGGAGTAGGCCTATCTGGCTTACCTTACAGCTTTTGTCTAGAACAATTTGGATACCAATGACGCTGGAGTAGGCCAATCCGGCTTACCCTAGCAGCTCGTGTCTGGCAAAGTTCGGAATGCTCGTCGAGCAGCCACACAGTATGGTGTTGCGGGCATGGTATGTTGTTGTTCTGAACTACGAAAGCGCGCTAGCACATAAACCGTGCACAGCCGTTAATATGATCTACAGTATCTAATCTAATCCATGCTCGGGCAGCTCGGCCTAAATGGACTAGAGCTAACTACTACAGCGTGCATTTATAATTCAGATTGGATTCTCTTCTCATCCTGTATTAGCTCAGAGCCCTCGTGCGTTGCAATATTGACTTCTAATCTGATGGAGCTTCCGTCATAACCACTATCTGGCTGGCTATGGAACTGCCGCAGTTGTAAGCCAGATGCGCGAGGGACTGTATGCCCATCTGCATCGTCTGGGCTGATAAGGGCAGTTCTTGCAACAAGGACGGTTGGGGCTATCCCCTGGTGACTCGATTATGGACATAGTTCATTAGATAGATGATTGTGACGTACTGAGACAACAATCACGATCGCGTTCAAGTAGTAGCCCATATTTGACCATGGAGATCCTACATGACGCGCGGCTGGTAAGACCTGATTGATCGCGAAGACAAGAATTGTAATAGAATAAGCGGCGGCTGATTCGAATAGAATCTTTAAAACGTAAGTGAATCGTCCTGCCGGCAGAGTATCACTTGCATGGGAGGCGGAATAAATTTTGTAACCGATCAGAGAGCTTGAGATTATTGTGTTTGCGAGCGAGAAGAATACCACCCGAGCATTTAAGATGGTTGTAGGTGGTGCGGCTAATGGGGAGTTTGTTATACTGCGGGTAATGAAGGACAGAACCGTTACTGCGAAGACGAAAACTGGGAAAAACTCAGTCACGAATGAGATTCACCGGCAAGCGTATTCAAGGCACACACCTATCTCTGTGAGAAGTAGTACTGATGGGACCAAGATTACCCGCTTGGATCTACCCCAGACGTGATAGCATCTCCAGATCTGTCTGAATAATGAGAATAACGGGTCAAGAAAAATTCTTGCTGGCATACCAGTAGACCGTCTGAAACAACAAATATGGAATAGAAAAGAAACTCAGATAACGCGTAGAACTTGAATGCTGCGCCTCCTTCCAGTATCGACTTCGCAATCGATTCTCTGGTATCTCCGTTGATTGCGATTTTATAGTTGAAGTAGTACCATTGGATTGTAAGTGTTCCCATGCAGAGAAGGTATAAAGCAGAAATAGCTGATAGAACAATGCAACGGCCGTTGTTGGCGGGCTTCTTGGTCACTAGAAGGCCAATAACGTTGTCGTCTGTATCAACAAGCTGGGACGCTTACCATACAAGTACATTGTCCCCACGTAGACCACAGTGTAAATCCCTGATATATGTGAGTCGACTTGGAGGGTGGATTATTGATGTAGACACCTACCCATTAAAAAATTATAGAGCATTCCAGCATTGAGGTTTGCACTGATCAGTGACTTTTGCACAGCCAACGGATAGGAGAGTAGAACGGCCATGGTTGGGGTGTGATGGGGGCACAATATATGCTCTCTGGGCGCTTTGCGCTGGCTTATATACGTTCACTACTGTGATGAACTAGACATCAGTATCAATACCATTGTCAACAAGGATCATTGGCAGTTAATTTGTGCGTGTAGCACGATTAGGACCCAACTGAGTTTGAAAAACCCATACAAGTGTAAACAAACTAAGATCACTGAAAACCGGTGTCGAATCACTCTACTGCCTTACAAAACGCTTACATATCTTTGAAATTCAGGGAGTATATACATGTATATTATATAAATGCTCAATCAAAATTTCAGGGCTAACGAACATGCACAGCATATAATAGTGAGAAAGCAGTGTGAGTGATTGTGGTACATCTCTAAGAGAATGTACGGAGTACGTAGGTAGAGCACTCTAAAACCAGGTCTTGTCGTTATCTTGAGAGAAAATGAGCGCTTTACTTCCCCTCCAAAATATATATTTTTGATCTCTGGCACACCCAGAATTGAATATTTGTGTGGAATGCATGTACTGAGAAAGCAATGGTATTGATTCCTGTTTGCTCTCTGTAGTGTGCTTCTATATAATTTATCAGGCTGAATTCATCACCCAGACTGATCACATATACATACGCATGAAGCGCAAAGACAATTTGGAAGCTATTCAGAAAGTTCAACCTATTTGAATTTCGCAATAGTTACATGTCGCGCATTACTCGAAAAATATTGTAACACCAGGAGGGGTTATTTTCGAGGGCCCTGTATCCCGGAATTTGACGGTGCATACCCCTTGCATACATGTAAAATCTTATGCTAGATTCAAGTTTCCCTTACATATGTTTTACGAGCCTAATTTTACCACTTCAAAGGTCACCTGAATGTCAAAACTCCCGACGTGTAGCTAGTTATCTTACGCTGGCCCATTCGGGCCGAGCTTCCCGAACGTTGATTAGATTAGATAATGTAGAGCATCCCATCAGCGGCTGAGCGCGGTTATTATGTGGTTGAGAAAACAACATACTTGGCTATACTGTGTGGCTGCTCGACGGACGAGCATTCCGAATCTTTCAAGACGTGAGCTGCTAGGGTATTTTTCGCTGGGATACCTGGGGTGGTAGACTGGAAAAGGACAGAATCCCATATATTTCCCAGTCTTTCACAGGTGTTACAGACTGCAACATCAGCGCTCATCACGGGAAGCCATTATATGTATAATTAATTATATTCTGTTGTAGACTTGTCACTTGCGAACTACTGTCATGGCAGTCCTGAAATCCCAGCATCTCGGCCGATGCCGCCCTGAGTCATGACATGGACAGGTACAGTACCGGACAATCAAACCCCGTCAACTTTTCCGACGAATTTTGTAGAGTCCAATAAAACACGGAATAGTTAGATATACTATTTTAGATGTAGATAGAACCACAATGAACAAGATTCAACAAGCCGATTTCTCTAAAATCCCGTTTTGATTTTTACACCTCAAAAATTTGGCCAACCCTTAAAAATTCGCTAAAATCACGGAAATATGCGCAATCGATAGCTTTTAAAAATCTGTATATGAATCCATAAAAATAAAAACTTTTAACGAGCTGTTCCTCCGCAAAAAATTCCTAAGTTCTTGCTACATCTCTACTATGACTCACGGAAGACCTCCCAAACGCACCCGAAATATATCTGGATTGCGAAATCAACGCTCGAATAAGGTTCCTCGACACCAAGAAAGTCCATCAACCATTGCAGAGGCGCCATCAGACTCAGATCAGACACAAATGCTGCAGCCGCAGCAGGCCACTTCAGAGTCGTAGTCCCCCCCAGGCTGTACCAAGGACTATGAATGTTGATGGAAATACATATTTTTTCGTGCAAGCTTTGGCATTGAGTGTGGGCTAGAGGGCGAGTGGCTTTCTTATCATGATCTCGAGGACTCAGAGTCAGAATCTGATGACTCAGATTTTGAGGACGACATCAGTGGCGAAGAAGACTCTCCTGATCTGGTTTTTGATGACTCCGAGTGGGAGAACGATGAACTCTTTCAAGAGCAGCTGTACAACTGGGCCCAGAAGAATGGTGACGATCCAAAAGATGAAGATTGGGTACCTCCATCGCTTGCTAAATACAAAAAAAGGTGATGTTCAATTACAGAATAACAGTGGATTGCTACTTATTTTTTAAACAGCTCATTCACACCAATATGTCAAGGGGCCGGATGTTCTGAGCAAGTCTGACCGAACAAAGCGGGCGCTACTGATCTGCAACAAAAAAATCAAAAAACACTTACCTTGTTTGGATTCTCTGCCACCCCAAGGCCTACACCACCAAGTTCAATCCCAAGAAGTCCTAAGTCTGAGGAAATGGATGTCTATATCCCAGTCCCCTCGACAGGCACTGCGCCAATTGATGACATTGTCCAAATCCGGCAAGAAAGTGTCGATATGGAGATCCCTCCCCTGATCCACCAGGGAGTCCGTCGAGGCAGTTATTCCACCCTCTCCCACCAGTAATGACATTCCGGAAATTCCAGATTTGGAGGACATTATAGATGACAACATTGAGGAAGTTGTGGCAGGCGGAAATGAGATGCGTCCATGGGATCAACTGAGGGATCAGATTAAGAAGGACTTAAAGAAAGGCGCAAAGACCTTACCTTTATCTCACATTAACAAACTGATGATCATTCGCAATTTTGCAACACTACGGATGAAGGGCATTTCAAGAGCAGACACTAGTCATGAGCTTGCAGAGCAATGGTATGAAGGTCGTGGTACCGGTGCCTATTTTGCGTGGAGAATTCAGACACTTGCGCAACATTATCAGATATTTGAGCAACTCCCTGATCAGAAACGCTGGTGGAAATCGAAAATCATGCTCTCTGCTCTCGGATGAGCAACTTCAGCTCGCAGCAAGACAGTGGCTTTCATCTCAAGAAGCCGGAAAAGTCACCCCAATGGAATTTTGCCGTGCGCTTAATTCCCCAATTCTACCTAAAATTTATCCGAGTTCCCCTGCACTGAAAGATGGCGAAAAGGAGATAATACCCAACTTCCAAGATGAGTCTTGTTTCCATGCTAATGAATATAAATCTTCTGCATGGTATATTTCAAATTATACATTACTATGTTGTTCACTAATATATGTTGCATTAGGCTTCAAGAAGGTCAAACTATCTTGCAAAAGAAAGGTCGCGGTCGGCTTGTTCATGTGTCAGAATATATAAATCCAGAAACTGGTCGACTTGTTTATCTCAGTCCTGACGGGCAAATTCTGGACGAAGCAAGGAAGATCATTTATCCGGGATCAAATGGCGATGCATGGTGGGATGCTGATCAGCTTCTCGTTCAAGCAGCGCATGCTATCAAGGTCTTTGAGAAGCAATTTCCTGGATGTGTTTCTTTATTTGTCTATGATCAATTGTCTGCTCACGGATCTCTTGGGCCAGGACGCCCTCAAAGCATTCAGTATGAATAAAAGCATTGGTGGACAACAACGCAAGCAACATGATACTGTAATCCCTCAGTCTAATCCAGATCCCCAATTTCGTGGGCAGCTGCAGAAAATGTCACTCCCAGATGGGGCGTCCCAAAGGGCTTGAGACTGTCCTCAAAGAGCGCGGGTTTGATGTCCGGAAGCTTAATGCAAAATGCCAGCCAGTTTGCCCAGTCGACAACAAGGATTGCTGTATGGCTCGCTTGTTGAGTCAGCAAGAAGATTTTGCACAACAAAAATCAATGCTCGCAAAGCTTATTTGTGATGCTGGTCATGAGTGCATCTTTCTCCCCAAGTTCCACTGTGAATTAAATCCGATTGAAATGGTATGTCATTTGCATTATCTGATATCTTATCACATTTATGAAGTATCTAAATTTAGTATTGGGGATGGGCTAAATTTTGGTATCGAGAAGTATCCAAAAAACATTTGCAGATGCAAAGGAGGCTGCAACAAAATATCTGGATGCATGTCCACCCAAGGTCATCAGGTGCTTTATCAACAGATCATGGAGATTTATGAGTGCTTATCGCAAAGGATTGACAGGAAAGGCAGCGGCTTGGGCAGTTCGGAAGCAGTCAAAACATCGGGTGGTAACAGAGCGTGCAATGATGTCAATTGAAGCTATACTTAATTGATCCTTTGTTTCCTCTTAACTGAATATCAAAAAGTGCGAAATTATAGGCGTCTCAGGCCCCGAAAATGTCAAATTTTAGTGCCAAAATTTTGGCCACCCTTAAACCTCGTGGGAATAACTTCGGAGATACGTTTTTCGACTCCTTTTGACTTTCTGAATCCAAATCTGAAAGAATTTTGTCCGAGAAAAATCAGGATCACGAGATAAAAATTTGCCGTGCTTTGATTGTCCGGTACTGTAGGAGCTGGCAGCGCCAAGAATAACCAACCCATGACCAGAATAACCTCCAGCGTCCAAAATAACTGTGGGTGTCAAAGAACGGATCATGCTGTAAGATCGATCCCGAAATACATGTGCTCTATGTATAGTACGGTCCAATGCCGAAGAAATAGTCGAACAGACTCCGTTTGAAATTACATGGTCCATTGCGATTCTATGAATGTCCTGCCGCCGACTCACACTGAATGTCACTGTCAGTTTTCACGGACATATGACGCGAAATTTTTAAGCACAAGTAAATACTTACATGTACCGGGTTCTATTGTGAATTCAACTAGCCGAGGGTCAGGGATCGTAGCAAGTATAGGGGTGTATCGATATGCATGCATGGTTATTGTGAAGGCATGATCAAGTCCCGTGTCTTAATTATCCATACATCGTACCCCAACGACGTCTGGTAAGCTCGGAAATCGGAATTAATCATTACAGTCTGTCGGTCTGTCGTTAAGATGTTTGGAGCAAGCTCCGCGCCACTCTGCTTAGTCCATAGCCTATGACCTTCGCTCGCCCAGCCAGCCAGCCAGCCAGCCGCTAATACGGCGCACTAGTTGCATGCAAGGAATGTCAAGACATTTCCGGTGCATAGTATAGTCGCGGCACCTGCGCAGTCGCACCCATATTTACTCTCCGTTGTTCATCGCTTCTGCTTCTGCTTCTGCTTCTGCCGCAAAGGCAAAGGCAAAGCACACCAAAAAAAATCGTGCCGTACCTGTACCTGTATCTGTACCTTGTTCCGGTCATGAGGTCGCCCCCTCGCCCCCAGCCCCCACATCCAAAAAAAGGCGAAGACACAAAAAGCATCGGCATACTTGGAATTAGAGCCTAGGTAATTATAACTCATAACGGCGCCGACTTCTCCCGCGAGTACTCTCTGTGAAGAAGAGAAGTTCCGGACGGAAATACATATGCGTAAGTGTGTTTATTTAATATTGGCATGAATGTGTGCTACGACATAGAATGAAGAATGCAGTGCGGGCGATATCCGACATCCGGCATCCGCAATTCTATATACGAGACAAAGTGGAGGAACGACATGAGGGTAGGGAATAGTGAATCTCGGAACGAGAATGCGAATGCGAATGCGACATGAGAATGAGCAACATGTAGTGTAAGAGAGGGTAGAGGGTAGAGCAGAGCTCGAGGCCAGGTTACGGTGACTTGATAGTCTGATGGCTAACGGCATTCGTACTACCCTCGAGCGAGGAGTTGCGAGAGTACGACTATAGAAACCAGAAAGAAAAGAAAGAAAGAAAGAAGGAGACTCACGTAACGCGTAACGTTTCCACTGGTAGGCGATACGTGTATTTATTCACGCGAGTCGAGTCGAATCGCAGGGTGTTTGGGGTAAAAGCAAAAGTGAACCGACTTGTAACAGCGTATGTACTTCGCGACTCACCTATAATAATACTAATAGAAGCTAGAACACACGTACCCACATTCACATACCCCAAAACACGTCCGACTCCTCCCACTACCACGCCCACGACCACTACGACCCACAAACGTTCGTCCAGCAAACGTTCGCCTCTAGGATCCATGATCCAATCCACGATCCACGATCCGACACTGCAACCCCCTCCGACCGCCCGACCGCCCGACTGCACCCCTCTGAGAGTCCGAACCCGACGACCCGAGAACCCGACTCCGCCTCGGCACACGCAGCCCAGCTCAGCCTCTTGGAACAAGGCAGACGCCGAATTCGAAATTGGGGATTCGAAATTCGAAATTCGACATTTGGAATAGGGGTTGTGGGACGGGAGATCATGGGACTGGGTCATGTCATAAATATGTATGGGCATTGTGGGCATTGAAGCGAAGCGAAGTGAAGTGGGAATGTCGCGAACTGTCAATGCGATGCGCGATGCGATGGCGATGAGAGGATGAGGATGGCGGCGCGTGGGCAGGAATTGAATTGTGTTGCGTGGTGGGTCAACGTAGGGTGGGGTGCGGGACGACGTGGACAGACGTGGGATGCAGATGCAGAATACAGAACGCAAAATGCAGGGTCTTGGTCTTGCACGATCCAATTCAAATGTCATCGCGATGAACGTGCACGCGCACGCGGGTGTCGCCGCAGGTATGTCGTTGACTCGTTGGGGTTGGGGATATAAGTGGGCTGTGCGCGAAGAACCGAGGACGCACGTAGGTGCGGACATACGCGTGTGTGGTAGATAGACGTGGGATGCGGGATGTACGACGCGTGGGGAACGTCTCCCAGTTCGAGGGCCGGTTCGGATTCGGATTCGAGTTGGGAACGCGAACGTGTATGTGTACTGGTGTGGGTGTGGGTGTGGGTGTGGGTGTGGGTGTGGGTGTGGGTGTGCATGCGGGGTGCATGTGGGGTGGGACACGAACGTCAATTTCCGTGCAGATCATGATCACGAATCACGAATGCGAATGCGCCAGATTCCAAAAGTAATACGCACATGATGCGATGCAATGACGAAAATCGCGATATGAAGAAAGGAACATTGCGATCGCCAATAATGAATGGTAAAAATGGCGAATGTGGGGAACAGGATTAGATCTTAGATCCTTTAGGCGAAGGCGGAGTGAAAGAGACCCTGGAACGAACAATTCTACAGGAAAAACGTTCGCGTTGAACTGCACCTGCAGCTGTAGCTGTAACCGTAAGTGAAAACCCGAATGGAAGGAATGTGACGAGAACGACGCACGAGGTCTAACAGACATGCATAGCCGCACCCTCAAACTTGAAGTGACATGGAAAGCCACGAAATGACACGAAATGCGAATGAATGAATGCAGGAGATCCGAGCCGGTGCACACCAGTGACGCCTCAAAATCAGAAATCAGAAGGGGGTGCCCAGGTCGGTCGCTAAGAATAATGATAATAATAATAAGAACACGAATAGAATGAAATAGAATAGAAACGGCGACAGGAACACACACACGGCGAACCCTGGAATGCTACAGCACATACATAGGCACGCCGGGATGAGAAATGCGGAGTGCGACGTATGATGCGTGGATCACGCTGGATGGCGTTCGCGAATCGCCTTCGGCCGGTTCCATACATGTAATAGCGTTCGGATTTGCACATAAGACGACACCAGCGTGACCGGAACCGGCATGCAAAGCGAGGCGAGCAAATAGAGGCTGAGCTGGGTTGGAACGCGCAGCGAAACCCTAACCAGGCCCAAGGGTCCAAGCTAGGTCCAAGGCTAACGGTAACAAGCACGTCCATGATCCCAGACGACACCAGCGTGACCCGAGCCGGCATGCGCGCAAATAGAGAATGGCAGAGAGGCTGAGCTGAGCTGAGTCGGAAGGCGCAGCGAAACCCTAACCAGCAACAAGCACAAGCATCCAAGACTCCGACCGACCTGGTCCACGCCGCGCCACGCGAGGGGTCCGCGTCCGGAATCGAATCGTAAACGAACCGCACCGCACCATACCCATAACGCATAACGCACAGGCCAAGGGGACCCATTTAGGGTGCGATTTTTAGCCGGGTGGGTTCCCTTTACTTCCTTTCCTTTCGCTCCTGAGCCTGAGAGAGAACCCCATCCTTTGACTTTGGCCCCGCTCCACGACGCCCGCGGCAACAAAGACGCTTGAAAAGTCTCACCAGCTCCTCTTCTGTGTCTCCTTATCACCAGCACCACCAGCACCAGCACCAGCACACACAACCTCCTAACGCTAACGACAACGCAACACCAGTACCACGATGAGCACCACGACCGCCGCACGCCGCCCCTCGCCCTCGCCCTCCACCCGACTCACCTTTGGCAGCAAAATTTCGGCGCTCGGCGCCAAGCTCAGCCGCACGCTCAGCCACACTGGAGATTCCGCGTCTGTCCATAGCGGGAATGGGGACGGCGCTGATGCGGAGGAGCATGATTCGGTCGCGCCGATTTTATATAAAGGTATGTCTTTCGCCTCTTTTCTTCTTTCGTTTTGAGGAGGGGGAGAGGAGAGGGGAGGAGGACATGGTGGTGGTGGTGGTACAGGAATAAGAGCAAGCGAAGCAACGGGATGCCCTAAAAATTGTTGGGAGATAAGAGATAAGGAAGTTTGGTGGGGCGTTGTCTGTGCTACGCTATCTATCTGCCTGCCGCTTGCTATCTATCATCTATCTCCTTATCTCTCTGCTGTTAGCGGATGCGGAACAGTGCGTGCCCTGGGAACGGATGCTATCTTCCCGTTCATTGCTCTGCTGTTGCTCCCTGCTCCGATGTTGTTGCTGCAGCATCGTCCTGCGCATGCCTATTCCGCGGCGAATGCGCACTGCGCTGTGCACGCACGCTTGCGTCATCTGCACGCACACGATATGACAGCGCACGGGCTAGATCCGCTCCAATGACTGTGGTGTGGTGTGATTATGATTATGGACGGCGGCCTGGATCCTGTCCCGATGAAGTCGTGACAAGCGCATCCAAGTACAGGCACACTTGGGGATCAGCAGCGTCATATGTCCATTCCAGATTCCGGTGCCCGCCCTGGATCGTCGTTTATAAAAACACACGCCTTTCCGCTCGCCTTTCTTTCCCTCGGTTTTCTTTCTCTCGCAACTGGAACCCAGAACGCATATCTGATATCTTATCTATCTACCTTGAACATGACAGACAGCGCAGAACGATCCATTTCTCGTGGACGTGACACCTTCGTACGTCCTCTCTACATTCCTGCATTCTTTATCTGATCATCTCTCCCCCTTTTCTTGCTCCTTCCTCTCCTCCTCCCACACCCTTTCTACCTACCCACCACACGCTCGCCCGCCCACAGTCCACAGGCCGCGGCGGCCTAGGCAACATCCGCCAAACCTCCGCATCCCGCGACGCGCGCCCCTCCTCGGGCCCGGACGACTTCTCCCCACGCGCGGCCGCGAGCCCATCGCGAGTCCCCAACAGGTGCGTTGCGTGCTTCTCGCCTCTTTCCCTCTTACCCTCCTGTTCCCATCCTCCATTCTCCATCCCCGTCCCTGTTCGTTCCCTCCCTCCCCCTCTCTCTCCCTCTACATGATCCGCTCTCGTCGCCGAATCTGACATTATGCCATCACACAGGTCTTTCTCCACCGGCCGCGGCGGCGTAGGTAACCTGCGCTCCCTCCCGCGCGCCGAAGGACGCGCAGTCGGATGCCGCGGAGCAGGAGGTCATCAGGGAGTACGTGGCCAGCCAGGAGCACGCGATCGTACGTCTCTTTCTCTTATTTTGGGGTTCGCCTTGCTACCTGCCCTTCCTATTCTATTCTATCCGTTGCATTTCTCCTGGGCTACCCTTCCATCCACCGCGTTTCGCTCGATCCGCCCTCCTTCCTTCAGTGCGCTACTACTTTCCCTGTATACTAACTGCCTCCCCTCACAGAAATCGAGCGGCCGCGGCGGCATCGGCAACATCAGCCGCTCGCGCTCGCGCGGGCCCCCGCAATCCAAATCCCCGTCTCGTCCATCGCCCACCACAGGATCCCCTGCGCCAGCTGCCGGGAAATTCTCCACGGGGCGCGGCGGCGCGGGGAATATTTTGAGTGGACAGGACGGACACGGGCACGCGGGGTACAGTGCGGAGGCGGCGGACGAGGAGGAGCGCAGGCGGGTCGGTCTGAGCGCGAACGTGCATAATGCGGGCGGGTAGTGAGTGTCTTTTTTTATGTTTTTTTGTTTTTTTGTTGTTTTTTTGGTTTTCTGGTCTTTTTGGCGGTCCGCACGCTGCGTCGCTTGGGTTGCGCGTTTCCCGTTGCGCGATCTCGACGCGACGCGACGCCTTTCCTTGATCCTCCCTCTTCCAACCCACCATGCATGCATGGAGCTAACCCTAACTGCCCTTGCCCCTTGTTTGCACCCTTTCCCCTCTTTCCCTCTTCATTTCCCTCTTCTCTTCCTCTTCCTACCCCATAACCCATACTAACCCGATCCCTCCTCCCTTTCACAGCCACTCGACAGGCCGCGGCGGCAACGCGAACCACGTCAACGCGCCCGAGCCGGGCATCGAGAAACACGTCCACGCGCACGCACATGGGGGCCAGCACGGGCAGGAGTGGGAGTCCACGGGACGCGGCGGCGCGGGGAATATGGTCGATGCTGGCGGGAGGGCGGAGTAGGCGTGCAACTTTGAGACACCAAGGACACGACAATGTATCTCTTTTTTTTTCCTTTTCGATTTCTCGCTTCTTTCCTTTGCCCTTTTTTTTTTCTCTTTGGCGTTTTTTCTTTTTTCTTTTCTTTTCTTTTCTTTTTCGTTTCTTTTGGGAATCTACTTTACTTTATTCTTGCTCTATTCCTATTCCTTATCCTGTGCTCAACACGATCGCGGTTCGACATCCTCTCCACGCCTCGAACGAAACCATCCGTGATTTTCATCTCCATCTCGCCTCTTTGACTATCTATCATCTTATCTTATCTTTCTTACATATCTTATCTAACCACGGATCTCCTTTTTACTTGTCACTTTTTTTACTTCCCGCTCCATTCTGGGGATCCACTTTTTTTGCTACTTCCGCCGAAAGTAAAATAAATGTCAACAATGTATATATATTTCTTTTTCTTCTTGTTTTCTTGTCTGGTTTGTTTGGTAACTGGGTAAGCGCGCGTGAACGTCGTTCAGTCCGTTCCATTATATTATTATATATGTATCGTACATACTCATTTACGGATCCGCCCCTCACCCCCTCAATTACCCCATCCCCATCCCAGTTTAGGCGTTAACGAGGCCATATTTGCCACCGCCTCATCCGAGTACAGCTATATCTGGTTCTGATACCCATCTTACGAGAAGATATATAACGAGTGTACCCTTGTCTGACCGACTTCAACAACTTCCCCAGTGCCCCTTCATCATGCAAAGACGAAAGGCCTGCGGGATCCCTCCGGATAAGGACAATCCTTCTACCCTACCTCCTGACAGCGACAATCATTATGATTTCCTTCTCCTCATTCAGCTGTTAGTTGACATTAGAGAGACAATCCAGGTCATAGCATCGTGCGTTATGACGGTGGGTGTCTATTTTACTGCCCATCATCGTCTTCACATAAATAATTGCTATAAACCCCATTGCACAGTGCGATAATGCAGATCTAATTTTAATCGGCAGAAGACTGGAGTTGTCGTGGAAGAGGATTGAATCACTCTCGCTGGTTATACTGCTGGAAATATGCTCTTCGCTTGCATCGTACAGAAAGTAATTCGTTCCTATTTTCCCCCGCTTTACAGCTGATCAATGATATCAGGTCCCTTTTAGACCTTTGTAAAGCTCTCGACTCCGGTGCAGAAACGGTCAACATCGATGCTATACATCAGAACATCAACGTTTTCGAGAATATCGTGAGTGTACGTGTCGGACCACGCACATCGTCGCACTCTGGACTTTCCTTACAAACCCAGGACTCATCTGGAACTGCTCGTATGTTTGTTGCGATCATTTCCGTATAATATCTGGATCTCAAAGTCTGTTAGATATGTTCCAATACGCTCACGACCTTATATTCATTGATTCACACTTTACCCAACATGTCATCAACGATAGCGTACCTGCCCAACCGGCGTCTGAATCATCCAGCCCGGGGCACAAACAGTGTGTGAGTGAGCTGTAGAGCCTCTATAGCGTGACGCTGCATGCCGTACTGAACACTATTTCTGAGGACAGAGCAGAATTCTACTGCTGCAGTACACTCAAGTCGTCGTTTTAGTTTTATTGTGATCAGCAGGTCACCCACATAGTTCAACGCCGCCGTCGTTGGCTCCAGGCCGGTGTGATGTCCTCCCCTTTGTGATCATGCTGCTACCTGTTGTTAATTGCGGACTCGACGTGAATTGTTTGTGCCCGTGTTCCTGCGGATGTCAAAACGCGACACTCTCTACCATTTTATTATGTAACTTTAACACGCTGGTGGTATGGGGGCATTTATCAGAATTTATGGGGAGGTACTGTGTATGGGCCCGCTTTATTCTCAGCTTATACCTCGTTACAAATACAAAGAATTTACATCCCACTTATGCTGGCGGGCAGAGTTTCCTCATCCCGTGTCGTACTATCTTCCCTTTCACATTGAGTTGCATTTTCTCTCTTCTGCAAAAAAACTTCCTGTTTGGTGCCTAGGGTTTGCGAACTGGGGTACACCGTGTGCTGGGTCGAGGCTTATGCCCGACATCCCCGCAGCATATGACATTCGAACTGTTTGTTCAATTCTGCCCAACCCAGATATTGCCGATCATGCAGCAAGGTTGAGGGAAGTATCAGAAGTCTTTTCCAGGAGACATGTAGATTACACGGGTAGGTCCAGGGTTATGTTTTGGCTTGGCATGAGCGTTGCGCAGATGTCCGTCCTCGAATACTGGAAATTCAAGTAATATGTGGCCTGGTTAGAGATTTCTGCTATTTGGCCAATGGAGTACCCCATCGTTGTGGAACTGATGTGGGTAGCTGCTGAGTGTATCACCACCTCTCTGATGCTTCAGAGACGCAGAGTGGACAGTCCTTTCCGCCTTGATTCTGCTAAAACGAAGAGCCGCCGTGCCTTTTGCAGCAGTGTCCTTGAATTCATGGATCTGTTTAAGGGAAATTCATGAGTTGCCCTCTTTAACGAGGATGAAATCTTAGGAAGGCCTTGTATGGTCACGTGCCTCGAGCGGTGCACATAAAACAAGAGACATCAGAAAAGTAAGAAAGAAGTGCTTAATGAGCAGCATGGCTTTTATTATTGGATATTAAGAGCTAAGGACGCCGGTTAATAATAAGATGCTAAATGCGTTGATTTTATTGGTTTGAAGACAGTCCTATTAGCGGAATGGAGAGACGAAAGTGCTTTGCGTCGTTGCAAGTCTTTGGCAATGAGCACCCATAAGGTGTAAGGCGACTCTACAGCACACCGGCTGAACGGCGACCCGTGTTCTCTGGGAAGTCATGCAAGAGCATGTCAAAGTGTTATGCCAAAATGCAGTCTCAGAAAAACATTGACACAAGGCGAGCCCAGATTGCAGGAGGTGCAATGGAGTCGTTATTTGACGGCACTTATCCAACTTGTTAATGGGATGAAATTTAATACTACTTAACACCCTTTCTTTTTATGAGTCTTTCCGCATCTGTCGTTGAGACACGAGAACATTGAATGCCAATTTGGTCTCCCGATGTGTATTTTGAAAGTGGCACAGCCTTTCATGGAACATGATCATATATATAATCCCGATCAGCAAGAGTTCTGTAATGTACAGCTGTCCAACTTTCATCCTCACTACCCCCATCATGGCTGACTCGACCCCTCTAAAGTTCGGCCCCCCCTCCAAGTTCGGATGGCGATGAGCCATGGGTAATTAACCAAAGGTCTTCGACATCCTCAATCACTTTCTACAGCCCGGTGCCGTAATCCAGCCAATAGACGCCGCGAAAGCACATTGACAAGCTCTTCCCCCCCCCCCCCCCATTGGCCAAGAGAAGACGATATAGAGTACAAAGACCCGGCCAGTTTTCTTTTCAAACTGTGGACACTGAAGCGTGGTAATTTCCATAGCAAGGAAAATTCCATGAACACACTCAGCTCAGAACAGACTAGTTCAGGTTCTCCAAGCGCTGTAGGATTGCCCTGGACCAAAGACGGTGGAATTTGATGGTTGGAGAAAGTTAGACCTTTGGTCAAGTCTATCTCTGCTGGGACTTGCAATGTCAGAACATCGTTACTTGACGCGAATTTGTACTTTCTGGTCTTTTCACCTCTGATCTTTGATTGCCATTGTTATATTAGAAGACAAATTGGAGCATCAGAAAGCTATTCGCAACCGCCAACAGAATTTTGTACTCGAGTAGAATTCACTGACTGTCTCACACAGAGTGGTCTTGCTGACCGTGCTGAGCATTTTCCTATTCAGCATTTCCGAGAGGCATTGGAGCAGTGCATACCTTTCGGGCACAATCTGTCTATTGTATTGAAACCATTCAGTGGGCCTGTGGAATTCCCATTGGATGGGGTAAATTCTATCGATCAGAAAGTGCACCACAGGTATTGGAAATGTTAGACAGAGTATGGGAAGGTAATGATGCGCTCCGACCAAGTTTTGTTGCTTATGATGATGCATGTGACCTTCTGCGCCACATTGTCACCCAGAACCCTGCTAACCCTTGGTTAAAATCCACAAAATTTATTGTGGATGCCTGGCACTACATTGGACATCGTGCTACTGATGTCTTGTGTAGACTATGGTGTAATCCTGCACCTACAAACGGTTCTCAACCTGGTTGTGACTGAAACTGATGCAAATGGGCAGCAACATCTCACAAGAGCCTTTAATACTGAAACTGCAGAGCAACTTAACTCCTGGCTTGATGGATTTGAATCACAGCTCACTCAAATGTCTGCTGTGAACTTCGATGTTTTCATGCTTTTTTAATGCTTTTGTTCAAGGAAGACGTTGAGAGTAGGATTAAAAAAGAAACTGATGCTTCCTAATAATTTCTGGGACTAATAGACTACCAGGTATGCATTTATGAACTCATTTGCTCAGCACAACTCACTGTATCAACAGGTGCCTATAATTAGATCATACAGTAGATGTACAGCCACTTGATCTATCCTCTAAATTATGATAATTTCTAGGCTAATATCATTTAAAACTCATGGGTGATCTGGAATAAATACTAGAAAAAATATTATAATAGGCTTATACTGGCTTACTAGGTCTTTCAAAGCTTGCAAATGGACTAACGAGGTGTCAATTATCAACTAGTTCAAATCTCCAATGACCAGCACAGCCACCAAACTGGAGAAGCTACCATACAACCTGCAGGAGCCACCCAATTATTCTTAAAAAAGGAGGTATGCTTTAAATACCCCCATGACCCAAGCAAAATTATTATTGAGACACAATATGAGCTAGCTAATCTATGGAGCCACCTACAAATGTTCAAGGAGTCAAATTTTCAACTTTTCTCATGAGTGGCACAGCCATTGTATAATGGTCCCAGTTCATCAGCAATGTACAGTGTACCCCAGTGCAGAATGGGAACTACCACTGGTTACCATTGGAAGATACTATACTACAGTACTGTTTATATATATACAGTGTATATCAGCATGACCCAATGGATAATAGTTGCAGAATGTGGCCCACATCAGGGAAAAAAATACCTGCAGTAGTGCTATGTAGCCCCAGTAGAACTGGTAGCTGGATTGCACATCCCCCTTTGCTGTAGCACCTGGTAGTCACATGTGACAGCTACTGTAGTCCCAGTAGCACCAGTAGATTCTGTGTGTGGCTACATGGCCCCAGTAACTGTCATATGTCACTATACAGCTTTGGTAGCCATCACACATAACTACCAAAATACTGTGGGTGGCTACATATCTGCCACTTGTGTCTATATATATCTGCAGTATTTACACTGTCCCACAGGTACTGGTTGTTACTTCCTAGTTTTATCAGAAATTTTCCAAGTTGGTCCCAATTGAAATCTAGTCAGAATTGCTCAGAATATATATACTCAGTTCACAAGAGAACACTAATACATTAAAGTCACATGATAAAATACACTCAACAGGAATTGAACCAACAGCTTTACACATAATAATTCTACACATGCTCTACCAAGTGCACCATCACTGCTTGTGCTATCCACCACATTTAATGAATTATATACCCTTGTTTTCAACACCAATAATATATCCTGGCACTTCCTCTCAAGCTATACCCACATATTATATATCAAAATAATCAGAAAATCAAGGGCAATGTGTCTTTAATTAAATCATTATGTGAATATTAGGTCAGTATATTAGGTCAGTATATTTTCTGCTTGGTACATGTGGGGCAGTGTAAAACCTTCTTCAAACTGGCCAATAATTTATCATGGTTATATCTTATAGTTTGTAACTAACTTTTTTTCCAGACCAACCTTCTCAGATGTGCCTTAAATCATGGTTCTCTCTGCCTGCTGTGTAGGCCTTTATGGGCAGTGGCTGCTCATGGATTAAATGGACTGAGAACAGTGAAGAATGGTTTATAAAGCATATTGAGCATATTTGTAAGAGGTCTTTCCAACCTCTGACAGTGGTGGGTGGAAATCAAAGCTTTGCAATTAACCCTTCTACAGAAGTTGAAGAAAAATGTGTTCAACAAGGCAGAGGAGTTCATTATCTGTCAATTTTGTACACAGGATGCTGCCTTCCATTCTTGTTGACTGGGCCTGTGCATGACACATGAGGACTTTCACTTGACAATGATTCAATATCATTATATATGTTTTTATCTCACCCTATTGTGCCACAGTATATACATTTCCATCATGACTCCAATTTTTTTATATTGAATCTATAACTTTTCAAAGCCATATATTGCTTGCTCTTGTTTCTTATTAAATTGTGTGTGTCATGTGTGAAATTTTGGTTGAA
Organism: Psilocybe azurescens; assembly: GCA_023853785.1. Classification (NCBI taxonomy): domain Eukaryota; kingdom Fungi; phylum Basidiomycota; class Agaricomycetes; order Agaricales; family Agrocybaceae; genus Psilocybe; species Psilocybe azurescens. Next base: position 5,092 of record JAJIRX010000287.1, on the reverse strand, counting down.
CTATTCTTTGAGGTAGGTATGAATAATTTGAAATAAGATTATGTAAGATTTAATTGAAAGTAAAAACTATCACTATGTAACCCTACTAAGCTGAAATTGTTTATTGCATAATCTATGTAGCCTATACAACACTCATGTGGAAATACTGTGTATTGGTAGCATAGACTATGAGTTATATAGGGTTGGTAATATTGACTAGAGTCTACATAGAGCTACAGGAGCTATGTAGCTCTGAGTGTGAGCTACTGAGTACTCAGTAGACCTGTGCCAGAGCTACTGGGCTCTATGTAGATGTGCATCAGGACTACTGAGTGCTACTAGAGCTACTGGAGCTCAGAGTGTGAGCTACTAAGTACCAGTAGATCTGTGCCAGGGCTACTGGGCTCTATGTAGATATGCACCAGAACTACTGAGTGCTACTGGAGCTACTGGAGCTACTGCAAAGGCCAATTTCTACCAGTGCTACATAGCTTAAGTGACATTCTACTGGGCATTTTTCTTTTTCCTGATGCACAGTGTTGACTAATGTCAGTCACTGTAGGCCACCATTCACCACTGCTGGTTGATGTTGATATGTGATCTTGTCCACTAATCATCTATGACATCCAGTGGTCAACAGAGGTATGATGGCTGGACATTGGTGGACAATGGATGTCACCGGGAGGTCTTTCCTTTCCTCCACACAATCCATATGGACTCTCTGTCCAGCCAAACTGGCTCACAGATTGTGTAGTCCACTGGAATCGACTGGACTGCAGTCCACTGGAGTCCACTGGACTCACACTGGACTCCTGCCAAATTTTCAGTCCAGTCTCAGTCCAGTGGATTGAGAGTCCAGTCAAGTTCACTGGAGTCCACTGGAGTCCAGTGGACTGGGGCTTAAATATTCACTGAATAACAACAAATAATATGTTTATTAGCACAGTCCAGTGGACTCCACTGGACTCCACTGGATGCAATAATTAACACAATATCCGAAGTATAATCATTAGTTATTAATATTAATATCAATTGCAAAAATAACATAAAGTTGATACTACACAATAACAATTAATTGAGACAATGTTTAAATATATTGGGGAGCAACGCCTCCCTATAAATAAAATTTTGCATTTTGTTCAGTCCGCGGGTAAGAATTTCACAGGCGCATGTGATGTGCACACGTTGCCCGGCATTGGCCGATTGGCACGACAATGATCAAATGAACACGTCCGACTCAGACCCCACCCTTCTTCCGACTACCACCACCACCACCTCATCGGTCGGAGCCAGGCAACAGCCAACCCGACGTGGACAGAGGATGACGACGACCTTGACGGCCACGCCAATGACAATGACAACGACAGCAACAACGAGGATCTGGACGAGGACAACCCATGAACACGCACGACAAGGACCCGGACGTAGGACGTAGGCAAGGGCCCCGGACATAGGCAAGGACGACCAACAAGGACGAGGGCAAGGGCAAGGGCAAGGGTGGCTACGACGAGGACATCAGGAAAAAGGGATTTGCCCTGAGAATGTCTTAGGTAATTACAACCTTTATAAAGCACATTTATCACTCTAGGCTGCTTTGGGACATCTTTGTGGTCTTTGGAAATAGTCTGATTCCTCAAAGCTTTCAGCAGTCTTTGCAAGATTTCAAATTTCTCTGAAGCTCTCTATGAGTCTTCTAAAAATTCTAAATTACCACAAAGCATTCTTGAAATTTCTGAGCATAGCATTATTAAATCTTAGATAAGTATAGGGAATGGCACAGGTAACCTGCGGAATCTCGCTATACCTGTACCCATACCCTTGGTAAGCCCTACCCGCAATCCGGGCGGGTTTACCTGTCAAAACTAGGGATGCACACCGTCACCGTATTGACGGCTTTACGGGTGCCATACATACGGTCACCGAACCCGTCCCATTGGCTGCAAAATTATATTTTTACGGTATGGCCGATGGTACAGAGGATACCCATAAAGCACCGTATGAAGACGGGCTGTATACCGGCCATCATTGTAATCTATTTTTATCCTATGTACATCACAGGCACTGAAGTCGATTTGAACGGGACTGATAACTAAGTCTTCAACAAGTCTACACATTAACAAAGTATACACATAGTAAATCTCTATTTTCTTGTCCCAAAGTTAAGGTGGTGGATATTTTGCACTTTGATCTACTAATTGTGCCGATTTTATGTACTAATTAATTATATGTCTGCATCCCTACCGTATACACTGTTTTCGGCCATATTGGTACCCATACCGTCCCGTTGAGGTAAAATTGGTACGGCAACGGTATACGGGTAGCCCGTATCCCGTATCCCGTAACCCAACCGTTTTACGGCCATACTGGCACGGTACGGTGTGCATCCCTAGTCAAAACAAGCCCAAAATAACCTGAACGGTTGAAAAATGAGGGAGATAGATCAGAAATAGTGAATTTCACGGCTTCCTTTCTATCTCACTCAATTCTCAACCGCTTGGGACGTTCTAGAGCTCGTTTGAAATCTCACGCGTACGAAAATCGTTACCCGTACCCGTACCCGTGTACCGTTACCCATAACCCGCACGGGTTCAAAAATGCGCCATTCCTTAGATAAGTACATAGCTAATTTAATAGACTACATCTACAACATGATATTTAAAATATAATGGAATAAGACGGGGGCACAGGGCCTGGTGATTGCAGGAAAATAGTAGCTGCATGGTAAGAAAAAATATGCAAAAAGGCAAATTCAATTTGAACCTAGACAATGGCACAGGTTCGGGTATTCTGTACGGGTTGATAGCCGGACATAGCGCGGATACAATTACAGATAAAAAATTCTGTTTGTCCCTTCAAAACGAGCCCAAAACGTAATTTTTGAACCAAAACTGAGTAAGTTACAGCCAATTTTGTGCAATGTATTAAAATAGGCCGTATCTCAGTCATTTCTGGCCCGATTTGGCTATTTTTGAACTCTTTTGATTGGTAAACATGCACAGATCGTGGGTATGGTATTACACGGGCTGGATACGGAGAATAGGGCCGATACGCAGGAATACACATGCTGTTGCCCTTGAAAGCAAATAAATAATGTAAATCACATGACATCTCCATTTGTGCTTTTGTTTACTTACGCCATTCCTGGTGAAGTGAACTCCTTTCAACATTCCACCACCCACCACATTCTCACATCCTTGTTTAGAGCTTGGATAACTGAAAGATATGTACTACCACATTCTTCTCACCAAGCACTGTTGCTATAACTCACACTGCCTTTAGTACAACTTATACAAGATGGGATGTGTTTTGTTGTGACATTTCCTTTATAGGGTCGTGACCAAATCTACGTAGACGTGGTCTCGAGATTTGGTCACATCATTTTTCACTAAGTTTTGGGAAATTTTCCCATGCATCATGTGAAAGGTTGAACTTCTGTGATTTGTAGGCAACGCACGGGTTCGGGTATTGTGTACGGTTAATAGCCGGTTATTGTGCGGATAAAATTACGGATAAAAATTATCCTACCTGTCACCTTCAAAACAAGTCCAAAAGCGTAATTTTTAAGCCAAAACTGAGTGAATTATGGCCAATTGTATGCAATGCATTAAAATAGGCCATATCTCAGTCATTTCTCCACCAATTTGGCTGTTTTTAGACTCTTTTGATGGGTAAAAATGCGCGATTCATGTGTATGGTATTGCAAAGATTTAATATGGCTAAAAGGGCCGATATATACGGGAATACCCATGCTGTTGCCTAGTGATTTGTGAAGTTCAACTTTGTTCTTCGTTCACCACCACCACCACCATTCCCTCACCCCTCATAATTGTCAATGATGCCCAATGTTGTTTGATGCCATTTTCACTGCCCCACACTCACTATGCTACTAACACCAGCATTCCTTTTTATATAGTAAAGCTGACACCACCTGACAGTAACAAGAACTGGCAACGGTGCCCATGTAGCGTAATAATGGCAGTACCTCAGTAAGTACACCATTACGCTCCCACCACCCTCTATTGCTAATCCATAACCAAGACCCCCAGTGTACCATGCCACATGCTTATGCCACATGCAGTGGCAACTGAGTATGAACTAGCTCACATCAAACACCATGCCGCCCATCTGCACAGATATGTTCAGTCCATCTCCCACCTTTTTTCTTTGCTAACAACCATACTTTCAACAGACCACAGAGGATGGCTCACAGTCCTGTCATCTTTGTCATCTGGTGTGTCTAATGCCCACTACCTACACCTCGCAATCGCCACCACTGTTCTGGTCTTTCATCATTATGAATAGAAATGCTAAATCCTGAAAGTGAGTATACCACAGCCCTCTTCTGTCTCTTTACTAACTACAACGTGCATAACAGGTTGCATAGGACTGTTTTTCCCCAGCACTGGCATCGGTGATGTATCATTTGCCACGTTCATTTGGCCATCCAGTGACTCACTGCCCATTTCCCTGTGCTTATTTGGTGGCACTCATCCCACCATCTCGCCTTTTGAGTAATGAATGAGGGTGCTAAATTCTGACAGGTATGTTTTGATTATCGTTTCCCCACTTTTTGCTCACTAAACTCATGTAATAGACAACTATCTCTGGTCCTGACGTCTATGGACCACTTGCCCTCTCCCTTCCTCAACCTGCTGTGCCCATCCAATGGCCCAATGCCAACATTAGCTATAGTATCTTAGATTACGATGATGGACTACCCCACATTCTAGCTATCCTATTATACATTATTTTATATATCCTCTTCCCTGTCTGTGATTGTATAATCAACTAGCATATCACTATAGTAGAAGCTTGCTTATTATATATACATTTTACTATACTTGAATTTCTGTAAGATGCCATTACCATGCTAAGCCTCAAGTGAACCTGAAGAGAAATAAAAGACATCTCAGTGGATGTCAGGAGATGCCTAAGTAGCTTTAGATGTCTATGAGAGGTCTTTGGGAGGCCTGTGAATAATATTTGGGTTGCTTTGGAATGCTTTGGATAAACTGTTCACGTCATTTCCTACGTTGAAAGGTGCTTAGGGTGCTTTGTGTCTTATCATCTTTAAAGTCTTCTAGATGCTTAAAGACACCTAGATTTCTTTGGG
>JAJIRX010000286.1:0-27959 GCA_023853785.1 Psilocybe azurescens | reverse complement strand
GACAGCCACAACGATGACACACATGACACTGAGTCGCCACCGGCGTATGGCCCCCTACAAAAACGGCTGCAAAGGCGGCCGGCGATGACATGTACGACACTGAGTACAACATTACATGACAGCCGAGCGGACACAACAGCCACAAGGGCGATGACGCGCTATGGCGGATGCGTACCATACCCACAATAGCGGCCGGCATGTATGACCGATACCACCACCATCTGCCACCCTTTTTTAAATTTTTTTCACTTTTTCTTTTGTTCTCTCATTTTCTTTTACATCTATGTGTTTGTTTGTTCATTTAACCCAAGTATATACCCTCCTGCCATCTTTTTACTCTGTTATGTTTTTTATTTTATTTTGTTACAATGGACTTTACATGTAGATAATAATGTAGTATATAGTTATTAATATATTATATTGCACTCATGAATTTACACTAAGATTGATAGATTGAAATATTCTAGTTGGAATCCAATGATACAGGGTAGATTATATAAGCAGTGTACAGTAGGTGTATGATATAAGGATTATATAAGCAGTGTATAGTAGATGTATGATAGTAGTGGTAACTGTGTAAATCTATTTTTATATTCAGCCTAAAGGTGTGGGAAATTGTTTTTACTCAGCTTCAAGCCATGGAATTCCACTTTATTACTGTATTGGCTATAAATAACTCTATTCCCCATCATTCCCCTTCATTCCCCTTCATTCCCCATCATTCCCCTCCATTCCTCTCCAATTCCTTCATTCCTTTTCAATCCCCTCTATTCCCTCTATTCCCTCTATTCCCTTCACTCCTTTCTCAATCCCTCCAGTCCTAGGGAATATGTGGGGAGTGAGAAGTACTGCCACTACTGCCTTGTTGGTCAGAGCCAGGCGACAGCCAACCTGATGCGACAGAGGATGATCACGACCGATGGCCACGACCACGACCGCGACTGTGGCAATGATAACGACAACGCAGGCGTGGACAAGGAGTACCGCGATGGCGAGCGCAGACAACCCGCGACAGCAAGGGCAGCGAGGATGGCAATGGCAACAGCGAGGGTGGGGGCAAGACAGTGCGGCGAGACAGCGACAGCGACGGGCACAGCGAGGGTGAGTGCGAGACGGCGGGGCGAGATGGTGAGGGCAAGGGCAAGATGGCGGGGGCAAGACAGGGGCAAGACAGTGAGGGCAAGACAGCAGGGGCAAGACAGCGGGGGTGAGGGCAAGACAGCAGGGGCAAGATGGTGAGGTGAGAGCGAGGGTGAGGGCAAGACGGCAAGGGTAAGGTGAGACGGCGGGGGCAAGGGCAAGAGCGAGGCGGGGGTGAGGACGAGACAGTGGGGGTGAGGACAAGACAGCGGGGGTGAGGACAAGACAGCGGGGGTGAGGACAAGACAGCAGGGTGAGGATGAGACGAGGGGCAAGGGCAAGGATGAAGGGCGAGACAGGCTGGGAGCAAAGGGGCGGCGAGACAGGCGGGGGCAAGGGCAAGACGGCTGGGGCAAGGGCAAGACGAGGCGGGGGCAAGGGCAAGACGGCAGGGCAAGGGTGAGACAGCGGGGGTGAGGACAAGACGGCGGGGTGAGGACAAGACGGCGGGGTGAGAACAAGACAGCCAATAGTAGTGACCAGCGGTTTTCATATTTTAGGGACCTATCCACAGATGTGATTTGAATAGGGCCTAAGGGTAATGAGATGCATTTCATTCTTTCATAACAAGCCTAGCCTGACTATCATTACCAGTGGGCATTTCATTTCTTTCAATCCAGGTCTGGCTATCATTATTGTGGCCCTTTCATTTTTTCAATACAAACAGGCATTTCTTTTCCTTGTGCCCTATTTCATTATCCCAGGATAAATACCAATATATTCCAATGCAGATGGGAATTTATTATATAAGATTACATAACACATATGCATGACCTGTTAGTTGCCTCTATTTAATAGATATACCTAGCTCTCTTCAAATTATGGCCTCAAATCAAAACATTATATAAGATATGATCTGACCCCATCCACCTGGGGTGGTGACATAAGAAATGCTCAAATATATGTTTTTGTTACTATATATAGCAATGCAGGTTCTATCACATTAAATTCTCTAAGTTATGATAGCCAAATAAATAAATGAAATATATAGAAGTAATGAGATACCTTCACCTTTAGTTTATGAAAGTTCAAATTTGTAATATCCCCATGGGGATAAGATAATCCTGGAAGATTATGAAATCCTCAGCATTACAATTCAAGAAGTTATGATATTACAATGTTAATGAAATACTCAGAAATTATGAAATATAATAATAGTCCTAAAGTAATGAGTTCTATAGATAATGAAATTCCTGATGATAGCCAGGCCAGGTTTGAAAGAAATGAAATGGCCAGAATAATGATAGCCAGACTTGGATTGACAGAAATGAAATGCCCACTAGTAATGATAGTCAGGCTAGGCTTGTTATGAAAGAATGAAATGCATCTCATTACCCTTAGGCCCTATTCAAATCACATCTGTGGATAGATCCCTATAATATGAAAACGTTTGTCACTACCACTCTCCTAAGGGAGTTATTCACCCCATTTTCTGAACCCACCACACTGTTCTCCAACAGTCAGTCAGCCATCGCGACTTGCCAGCGACGGGCACTATCACGCCCACACCAAGCATATCGACATATGCTATCATTTTATTTGCTACATCATCGATGAGGGAGCAATTAAACTAATCTACTGCCCAACGGATGCCATGACTGCTGACACTCTTACCAAGGCGTTACCCAGCATCAAGGCGAAGCATTTTGCTGCCGCTCTCAACTAGCGCACAGCTTGAAGGGGAATGTTGGAATATCAAGGTGCGACATAGCTTTCGCGTACCATCAGACAGAACGGCAATCTCTATCAAATACCAAGTGAACGTATAGCATGGTGCATGACATATAGGTCACGCACCCTATGGACTATTATTTTCCTTTCCTTCCTTTTTATGTTTATATCCATTTTTATACTACGTAGCATACGTATGATACTCAGCGCATCTCATATAACAGAGCGCTTCATTAGTTTCCCCTCCCTCAGTTGATCTTACTGGTCTCTGAGGTGAGCTTACTTATTTTAACCCATTCAATACACCTATACTCACAGTATCGTAGTCTTATGCATATCTGTTTCCTATAGGTACTATACAATATATACAGTTGATCTTACTGGTCTCTGAGTCTTATGTGTATCTGTTTCCTATAAAAAAACTAGAGAAAAAGGAGCCATTTTACTATGTTGGGGCCAGATTTTACCATCCTTCCTCACACTTTATGGCTTCAAAAATTATAAGCTAGATAATCAATGACTTGCTATGCACAATTCAAAAAAAAACTGGAGAAAAGAGAGCCATTTGGTGATGTCAGAGCCTGATTTTGCACTTTTTGGCACATTCATTACAATATTTTGGCCCTTATATTTAACATAAAAATTTATAAAATTTATATTAATATGTATATAAACTGTTTCTATGAGAGTGCTAAAAATCAGATTTAAAAAGCTGCGGTTGTGAAGTTATAAATGAAAAGTGTCAATTTACAAACACTGGTGCTGGATGACAAATTCCACGGAATTCAGAATTTATGTCACATTATCAAAGTGATGGAAGGAGTTGAGCATCATTCAGCAAAAATAACTTGGGAGAAGCTGGTTTTACAAAAGCAATAGAATTCACGTTCACATCACATTATTGAAAACAAAATGGGAAATACCGAGCAATAGAAATCACGTTCATGTCACATTATTAAAGACAAAACAAGAAATATACAGTGTTTTGACATTCCTTGGGACACTGACGTTCCTTGGGACAAACACAAATTTTGGACGTAGTTCTCCCCGGATAGCTCTAAAAATTGGCAAATATGTAGAACTAATGGGAATACACATTATATCGAAATTTTAGGGCAATCGGTGGTCTACCAGAGGAGATATGAAGTATTTACATGCAAAATTTGGCTGTTTTTGATGATCACACTTTTCTTTCGCCTCTCGCTGCTCCATAAAGACACACTTTGTAAATAAAATACTATACCCGTCGATTGGCATTGATTTGGCCTTTCATATGCACTTTAAATGGAGACAATCGGTTGAAATTTGACCTCATGAGACGTGTTTTTGTGAAGAGAGATTTGAAGCGTGACATGGTTGTTGATTGATGGCTCAATGTGTCCGTTCTGTTGATACACTATCTCCTACGTTAACCTTCTGTGCTTCTATTCACCTGTCTAAAAATGCCAGGCAGGGCTTTATCCGAGCACGTGAAAAGCACAAGGCCAACAAAGCAAATGAATTACATCTACGACAAGCAGCAGAGGAATATCGGTTGGGCAGGGACTCATATCGCAAAGTAGCAGCAAGATATCCTGGGGTTTCAAGTTCAACTCTCGAGAGATATGTTAATGGGAAGGGACAAGCCATGCTAAAATTCAATGTTACAAAACAGAAGCTCACACTGACGGAAGAAGGTGTTCTTGTTGACCTACTTTTAGAATCTGCCAACCGTGGGTTTTCCCTTCCAGCATTGCAAAATCCGACAGTTTGCAAATGCAATTCAAAAGAGCCGTCTTGGAAGCGACTGCAAACCTCTCAGCTATTTCTGGGTATTCAGATTCCTTCAACGGCATCACGAGCAGCTAGGTACTCACTGGAGCAAACCACTTGACATGCAACGTGCCCAATCATTGAATCCTGAAGCAGTCAAATCATGGTTTGACCTCATCAAGAAATACATTGTCAAACTTGGCATTGACCCCAAAAATATCTATGGCATGGACAAGAGTGGGTTCCCAACTGCATATGGTGGAAAGGATCGGTAGTTGGGGCACGAGAAACAAAAACTCAGCACAAGCAAGGAGGAGCTGATCGAGAAAATGTTACTGCAGTCGTTACAATCTGTGCTGATGGAACAAGTATACGACCCCTCCTCATATTCAAGGGCAAGAACATTAAAGAATGCTGGACAGAACGGAATGCTGTCAATGCTTTGTGAGTGGTTTATGTTTTGATCCTAAAGATGGATGAATAACCTACACATACCTCAGTATTGCAACATCTGAATGAGGGTGGACAGATGCAAATCTTGGCGGCAGTGGCTTGAACATATATTCGATGCAGGAACAAAGGAAAAGGCACAGGGACAGAGCCATGTACTTGTCCTTGATGGTCACAGTTCTCATTACACTCTGGATTTTATTGACTATGCACGGAAAAATAACATCATCTTGCTTGGGTATCCAGCCCATTGCACCCACGCCCTCCAAGGACTTGATGTTGTTTGCTTTGCAAGAATGAAAAATTCTTGGAAACAAAAGATTGTCAGCTTCAAGGAGAACAATATGCGGAAAGTTTCAAATCAGAATTCACTCACCTCTGGACCCAGGCATATCTATCTGCGTTCACATCAGAAACAATCACAGCTGCCTTCCGTGTTACAGGCATACACCCATTCTGTCCTGAAGTTATCACAGATGTTCAGATGAAGCCAAGCACCACAACATCTATCAGAGGCAGCTTTCCAATGGCGCAACCAAGCCCTGTTCGTGCTGTGATAGCTGCATTCAATGCCAATCCTCCTACAGATTTTGCAATCTCACCTTCAACACATCTCCGTATTGAACCAACTCAAACCCCAACAAGCACCACCAATGAGAACATTCCACCATCAACACCTTCACGAAAATGTGGACGAAATATGGATATAGATCCTTCCTTGTACACCCCATCAAAGCAAATGCGAAGTCTATATGCTAGCCTGAGCACAACCTCGTCTGGATCTTTTCTAGTCTCAAAAACGCCACTCACCTCATCTACCCCTATTGTGGCACCAGTTCTCGAATCTCTTCCTGCTTCAGATGATCCTGATTGGTCACTGGCAGATCCAGACTCTGTAAATGGGTGGAGTAGCCGTCAGGATCTAGAAAATGTGATAGGAATGTTGAAAGCAAACCTCACGAAAGGTGCACATCCTTACAACATCCCAGAATGGTATAATTGAGGGGTCTAGAGCAACAATGGTGGTACAGAATCTGCACTTACGGAAGTTAAATGCAGCACTCTATGGAAAGGAAACAGAGAAGACCTCAACACGTACCCTTGTTATTGATTCAAGTAAGGGCCAAGTATATTCTGGAGATGCTATCCGAGAAGGGATTCATGCACAGGAAGAACGCAAAAAGCGAAGGCAGCTGAAAAGAAATCAAAGGCAGAAGGGAGGGCTGCAAAAAGGAGGCTCAGACAAAGCTGGAAAATGAATGGAAGGTAATGAAGGCCACCCACGAAAAAGCAATGAAATTATGGAAGATTAACTGTGACAAACTGTCTGGTGAGGGTGTTCCAAAGAAGCACTGGCCCAAGGCACCAGCACGCCCAAAAACCCAAACTTCCAGCGAGCTTGGAAGTTGTTGTGGATGACAACGATGGTGATGATGAGGAAGAAGATGAAAACACAATGGACTGATGGCCATGTGATAACACCTGGAAGACACGGACCGGGTATGTCACAGGTGTCCCAAGGAACCACATTCGTGACATTTTGGTGCTCTCAGTTGCAAAGGCAATTGCTTGTTTTTTTGCAGCAGAATATATTTTTTCTTATACCATACTATGTAAAAGACCCTTGTGTACAATAATATATATTTTATTTGAAGCAATTTGAAGTTGTGATGCCTTAAAAGCCAAATTACAAAAAAGTGTCCCAAGGAATGTCAAAACACTGTATTCGCACAAAGATAGATTCTTGACATTGCGCCCTCGCTGGGTCCCTGTGTAAAGAACGAGTCTTTACTTACGTAAAGGACTCGTAACTGAGACATAATCACGTACCACTAGCTTGGAAAGCTGCTGAGTGACGTCGGCGATCACTTCACACCATCTCACAGCAGACTGTGCAGCGTGTCACAGTCCGTCAAAATCGGCAGCACTGTCACTTTGCTGCCCTGGTGCGGCAACACTACTCGGAGGGTGGGAACCTAAGGTGGAATTGACAGGGACGGCAATGATTAGATGAATTCTGCAACAACATGTCCTCATGTTCATATGTTGTTTGCATTCATGTTGGCTTGTGTTGGTCTCAAGTTGGTTCAAGTTGGTCCGCAATGGGCGATACAGACACCAAAACAAGCCATCTTGGTGCCCTTGGCCAGAAATAAATCATTGCGGCTTGCTTGTGGCCTCCATAACCGACGCCAATACCCCTAGTTCTACAAGGATTCCTTTCCGTTCGTCGTTGAGATACCCTTTCATCACTTTCTTATAGGCAGTCGAGGCCTGGTTCATCCAAAAATGCTTGTTTCAGCTTTGTTGCTGCTTCCTAGCATTTTTTAACGGCGCGAGCAGTTACAATCTACGGTCAAATACCCCTTGCTCAGACAGCCACTGGAACCTCGGGCACTAAAGCAGTTCCAACACTGCCGGCGTACGATAAAACTCTGCTGCAGCCACCAGCAATTGTGGAACCAGCACCTGGAAACGCGTACCCTTTATCTCTTCAAAACGATGCCGCTACGGTCAATGGTCTCCCAATACCTCACGTCGGGCCTGGATTTTGGGGATTCTCTATTGAAATGTCGGTGCTGAATCAAGTTTGTGCGTTTACTTTTCTGCTTCTACGCTTTCTAGGCTGCTATACACATTCAAAGGTCACTTTTTCAGTGGGAAAAATTCGTACGTTCTGCAACATGCATATATGAGGATAGTTTCTAACCGTTATTGACATCATTCATAACTCGCTTATTCAGGTCCCGTTCTTGAATCTTATGGCCAATCTCATAGAGCGATCAGGTGGTGTTGTTGTTCGAATTGGCGGTAATACTCAGGAATTTGCAACTATGGTACCTTTCCTTGAAGATGGCAAAACGTTCGACAAAGAAGATTCAGGATCTACACAAACAGTATGTTTCCAGATGATACATTGCATGTACTCGATGTCTAAAAGCCTACAGACCAAAACCAAGAATCGTCACTAGATGATTGACGCGACGATAAAATCAATTTATTGTCTCAAAATCTGGTGAACTGATACATATGTGAAAGCAAATTTTAAAAAATTGTAGTACATCTAGTCTGCAAAGTTTTCTAAATCATACAGTCAGCAGAGCGAAACTAATAACCAACGGACTTCCAAGTAACTTCATAGTGGAATATAATATCCTGTCAATAAATAGGACTGCAGATAAGCCAAAAAGCCAGAGACGTTATATGATTATACCAAGTTTCCAGACTGCCTGAGTCGTTTCCATTTGGCGCTTCTGCTCAATGCCGTCATTCATTTCTCGGAAACACCCTAGCTCCTTGAACAACCCTATACCCTCTTCGAGATGAGATAACGAATTGGCCATCATATCGCCTTCGTAACTTGCTTTGTGCATTTGATCGTCAAGTGGATTTCTTGTTGTATTTGCTTGATCGTGTTGCCGACTCTGCCATAAGATATTGCTCAGCAACACAAGATCGCGAGCTTTTCCATATTTCGACTGCGATGTCTCGTGCAGCTTTAAAGCATTATTTATCGCGGTATACGCATCCATATATCTGCTTTGCGAAAGGAAAATTATGGCCTGGACATATAGGCAATTTCCTTGCCCAGATTTGTTCCCTATGTCGATATAAATTTGTATCGCCTTTTCTATGGTGTCTGTGGCCTTTGGAAGCAGACTCGGGTCCGATTGGACCGATTGCATGTAAGCTATCATGCACAGAGCATCTGCCTTTCCTTTTAGATGTCCGACTTCGGTATGAAGTTTGAGAGCTCGCTCCAAACTTATTGATGCTTTCTCAGAATCACCCAGGCCGATGTAGTAGATCCCGGTAAGGTATAAAATGCGGCCCTGCCCCATGATATCCTCTATTTCCTCGTACACCGTCAACGACCAGTTGAGTTCACGTTCTGCTACATGAAATAGAGAGCTGTGAATCATAATAAGGGCGTACAAGCCTTTGATTTTCGCCGTCGTAGCTTTGCTTGGGTTTTTGGCTAACGCACGACAAGCGAGGTCTTGCGTAACTCGATAGTTTCCTTGACTATACTGAATAGACGCCAGATAGCATAAATCGTCGGTTTCTCCACGAGAATCACCATTGTCCCGATGTATGGCCAAGGCGCGCGAGAGGACGCCAGTGGCTTCGTCCCAGTCCTCTTTTCCGATATGAATTCTTCCAAGTATATGAAGATATTCTGGGTCTTCATAAGGATCCCTTAAAGAAATCGAATGTTCGATGTGAATTTGCGCATCTGGCAGACGAGAATGGAGAAGAGATATAATAGCGAGACCTGAAACGCTCTCGGCTTGCCCGATGATATCTCCCTCACGGGCGCTTAACTCAGCGGCGTCCCTAAAGTAGTTTCCTGCCTGATGAAGCCTCGATCGAAATAACATCACCGTTCCGAGTCCATTCAACGCTGTCGCCTTCCCAGATGTATTGTTCAGGTCCGAGAAAAGAGACGCTGCTTTAGAAAACATAGCATCTGACTCGCTGAATCTGTATAATTCACGCAGGGTGCCCCCCTGCGGCGAGTAGGTCGTATGCCTTCCCAGAAAAGTCACCGACTATTTCGTGCAATGCGACAGCCTGCGTGAATAGCTCCAAAGCATTTTCCGAACTCTTTCCGTTCTGTGCCATGAGTATTCCAAGGTTTAACGTGTCGTAAGCGTATCCACCCACGTCCCCTGCTACACTGTGCAGGTTCTTGGCCAAACGGAACTTTTCTTCGGCAAGGGAGAATTTGGATTGTTGGCTTAGCAGTTGGCCAAGACATCCCAAGCAATCGGCACGTAACTTGAGCGTAGAGTTGGCTTTCGTTATTTTATCGTCCTCGACAGGTTCTCTCCTTGACTTTACGAGATAGGATATAAGGATTTGAAGACGCCCATTAAGACCGCGCCAGTGAGTACGTTTCGTAGTTCCTGGGTTTTCCAATAAATTGGAATTATTCGTGTTGCGTAAGTCCAAATTTTCGAGCCTATCGATGGCACGAGAGATAGCCTGAATAGACCCCTTCCCAGAAACGTAGGCGTAGTGGGAGAAACTGATCGTAGCTTGTACTACTTCCGTGAGGTCTTGAACTGTCGCAGATTCTAAGGTCTCCAACAAAATTGCGTTAATATTTCCTGTTTCCTTCTCGAGACGAGATCGGATGGCGGGATCTGTATATAATGTTCCTTGAAGGGCTAATGAAATAAAATAACCACACAGGAATGCTTGAGCTTTTCGGGCGCCCGATGTTGTTTGCGAATGAACAGGCGAATGGGATTTAGAACGCGGATATTTTTGGCAGTGTCCTCATAAATAAGTGCATTTTGTCGGAGGCTGGAGATTGCCTTGTATACCATGATGTTATCGGGAAAGTAAGCTTCGCAGACTTTCATGCTATCTGGCGACATGCCATCCGGTAACATTGAAAGGACGCCAAGAAAAATCAACGCTCCGGGATCGTTTTGCATTCGTGGACTGAAGATGGATAACTCAATCGATTTCTCGAGGTTATTCAATCGACCGCCTCCTTGTTCGACCATGGACGTACTCTCCCTCTGCCACCGAAGCCACAATGCTTCAGTGCTTTCTCCATCAACGGAGGCAAGTGTCGCGAGAAGAGTTACTGCTAACGGCATACAGTCAACGGCTTTTACAAGGTTCCGGGCATAGTTATCAGCCTTGCGAGAAATAGCTTTGAAAATGGCCATAGCAGAGTCGATGTCGATTGGTTTAAGGGGAGGGATAACTTCCGACCATTGCGTACCCGAGGGTTTTTGAGACCCACGCATCGTAATAA
Organism: Psilocybe azurescens; assembly: GCA_023853785.1. Taxonomy (NCBI): domain Eukaryota; kingdom Fungi; phylum Basidiomycota; class Agaricomycetes; order Agaricales; family Agrocybaceae; genus Psilocybe; species Psilocybe azurescens. The sequence goes on along the minus strand of JAJIRX010000286.1, from coordinate 17,170 downwards.
TCAAAGCTACGGTGTCAATGGAAGTGATTTCTGTGAGTAAAGATTCGACCTGTGATCGTCCATCCGAAGGGTCCCATACTGTTTCGAAGTTATCCAGGACGAGAAGACAGGGATTATTGTGCAAATGAAGAAGAAGGGTCTTTAGTATGTTACCCTCCATGGAGATTGCAAATGTTGTGGCCAGGTCAGACAGAAGAAGGTCCGCTGAAGAGGTTGCTTCACAGGAAATAAAGTATCGATCTTGCTTGAACTTTGTGCATATGTCGTCGTGGTGGAATATGGTAAGGGCTAAACTAGTTTTACCAATTCCACCCGGTCCCAGGATACAGAGTCGAAGTGGCAGATTACTTTGGGAGCAGTTCTGGAGATGGGTGCATATGGCTTCGATTTCATTGCTCCGCCCAATGAATATTTGAGGTCTTGGCCTATGAGTGAAAGATTTGCGCGAAGGTGCTTGTCTATTGCTGCCAAGCCTTGCCTATTGTGATATTAACGGGGATAGAAGCCGAGCCAAATCCAGCTTGTTTGCTTACCATAAATTGATCTGAACCAGAACTTTCGGCATATTTACGAAGCTTTATCACCGATTTGAACTGTGTTCATAAGCCAATTGAATCCTTAGAACTGGGATACGGTGCTAATTTCCATACCTGAAACATGACGATTGCGTTATCTAGTCTGCGATCCTGTTCCGAAATTTTCTGGGTGATTTCATCTCGATTAATAACGCTTCTGAGGCGCGACTTCATGCCAGACTTCTTCAGGTCATCGAGGAAGCTAAATATGGATTCAAAGACTCTGACTATAGCATAAGTGCAGATTGACAGTAATAAATAACGCTTAGACCAACCCTTGGATTTGCAGCAGGTCGCCTTTAATCCCAGACATATCCAGGGTTTCCTTTCCGCGGTCGAATGCCAATAAAGCTTCAAAAACAACTCGAGAAAAGTCTATGACCTTCTCTACAAGTTCGTCACATCGCTTTTTATGATTTTTGATATCCTGGAGTCAGTGAAAGTTTAGATTACGCATATAAAGTCAAAACAAAGAAAAAGAAAGGCATACATCTGAGATCTCGATGATTTTCAGTGCCACACCAACAATGATCTTTACATAAGGCACTTCGCTAAAGGCTTCCAGGACAGCTTTAGTCAGGCTGAGGAGTACTTGAGAGTTAACGCTGGCCCCTAGGTTCAGAGGTATTGCATTATTTGTTGAAAGGGACGGAGTAACAAGATGTCGTGTTGAAGAGATTTCTGACCCTGGACGATATAAGGACAAGGGGTTTAATGATGTACTTCGCGTAGTGAATCTTTGGCGAAGTTGACTGGAAATAGATATTACACTTGGCCCAATTGTAGACCTCTCGATACCTTCTGGTTGAACTGGTGAGGAGCTGAGTTGTTTTGCAGCAGCTTTGGCACTCGGTTTAGAGGATGATTGAATATTGTGCTGTACCACGCCTTTCCGAGAAGCATCGGTGTTATTCACAATGTCATTATTTCAACGTTATGGCTTGCCTTCCTCCTTTTCTTTTTCGCCATCGTAGAATAATACCGGTCCCCTGGGCCACGCTGCACCGATGCGTACCGACCGTCTTTCAATTATATCATGATCCATTCGACCTCAACCAAGCCTCGAGAGTGGACAGACGATGTAGACGATGGGTTGATGTCTCTTACGACGAGACAAAGACGTCAGAGTGATACTATGGAAGTGTCGCCAGTTGAAACCATTTCAGGTCCCTGGAGGTACTTGGGAACGAGGTAGTAACGTAACGCATAACACAAACCTTACGCTTTATGCATGTCCAGCCTTCTTCACAAAGTTCTCTTCACAGAGATTACAGTACTATGTCTCATGAGTCAGTACGCCAGTGAGTAGTACTATTCTAACAAGACACTCTGGTGCACCAAGTAAGGACAGATGCTTAAATTCATTATGTTACTAACACAAGCCTTTAAATTTGCAATCTGAATTGACAGGGATGGCAATGATTAGATGAATTCTGCAACAACATGCCCTCATGTTCATATGTTGTTTTCATTTCATGTTGCCTTGTGTTGGTCTCAAGTTGGTCCAGGTTAGTCCGCAAAGGGCGATACAGACACCAAAACAAGCCATCTTGGCGCCCTTGGCGAGATATAAATCAAAATTTCTCCTTGCGGCTTGCTTGTGGCCTCCATAACCGACAGCAATACCCCCTAGTTCGACAAGGATTCCTTTCCGTTCGTCGTTGAGATACCCTTTCATCGCTTTCTTATAGGCATTTGAGGCCTGGTTTATCCAAAAATGCTTGTTTCAGCTTTGTTGCTGCTTCCTAGCATTTTTCCAACGGCGCGAGCGGTTACAGTATACGGACAAATACCCCTTGCTCAGACAGCCACTGGAACCTCGGGCACTAAAGCAACTCCAACACTCCCAGCATACGATAAAACTCTGCTGCAGCCACCAGCAATTGTGGAACCAGCACCTGGAAGCGCGTACACTTTATCTCTTCAAAACGATGCCGCTGTGGTGAATGGTCTCTCAATACCTCACGTCGGGCCTGGGTTTTGGGGATTCTCTATTGAAATGTCGGTGCTCAATCAAGTTTGTGCGTATACTTTTCTGCTTCTACGCATTCTAGGCTGCTGTACTCATCCGAAGGTCACTTTTTCAGTGGGGAAAAATTCGTACGTTCTGCGACATGCATGTATGACGATGGTTTTTAACCATTATTGTCATCATTCATAGCTCGCTTATTCAGGTCCCGTTTTTGAATCTTATGGCCAATCTCGTAGAACGATCAGGTGGTGTTGTCGTTCGGATAGGCGGTAATACTCAGGAATTTGCAACTATGGTACCTTTCCTTGAAGATGGCAAAACGTTCGACAAAGAAGATTCAGGATCTACACAAACAGTATGTTTCCAGATGATACATTGCATGTATTCGATGTCTAAAATCCTACAGACCAAAACCCCGCAGTTCTTTATACAATTGACATGTTTTACATGGCGGCTAATATCTCATCTATGCTTAATGTCAAATGGTTTTTCGGTTCGCATTCATCTTCGAAACATTCTATTGCTTGATTATTGACATCTGGTCGAAAAGGTATACCTTTTAACGATTCGGTCAATTGGCGTTTAACCATCGCAGAAGAAGCTCAAAGCATCGTTGGTGACGACTTGCTTGCGCTACAGGCCGGCAATGAACCCGATTTCTACGAACAGTACGTCTTGTCTCAGTCATAAGAGTCGACCTTCATTCTGAAAGCAATGCAGGTTCGGACGCCGCGTTACATACACTCCAGAAATGTACTCTCAGGAAATCGAACAGCTTATTACCGTAATAGACGCCAATGATCGTATCCCAGTCAAGAATATGCTGTTAGGACCCAGTGTAGCTACAGGACCATGGACGCCTGAACAAGTTTGGGAAACAGGCTTCATTGAACGCTTCAAGGATAGGCTGCATGCCCTTACTGTTGAACAGTAAGCTATGATCTTGCCTGTTCTGTTTAAAGTCTTACTGATCATTTTACGACAAAGTTACCCCAATAACAATTGTGCCGCGGCGTTCGGTACCGGAGCACAAATAGTCGATCCTCAAGACATCTTCCCTGAATATCTTTCACATACAGCTGCAGTTGAACTTGTGAGGCCGTATATAAACTCCGGAAATCTTGCAGTGGCAGCTGGAAAACCGCTATATATGTTTGAGACAAATACTGCATCTTGCGGTGGATTCGCTGGTGTCAGTGATAGCTATGGTGCTGCTCTCTGGGCGATGGATTACGGATTCCAAATGGCATATGCCAACTTTACGCATGGGATGCTCCACGTGGGTGGACAGAACGTCTTTTACAATGTAAGTGCTCATCAATTAAAATTGCCCTCGATCGCTCAAATAAATATCACCTTAGCCTTTCACCGCGCCTCCGACAAATCATTCGGGATTTAACCAATGGACTGCAGGAGCAATCTACTACTCAACCATTGTACTTGCTGAAGCGTTTGGAAAGACTAACACATCCAGGATCATTGACCTCGGAGGCAACTCGGGCTCGGTGTATACGCCTTCCTATGCCATATACGAGCAGGATAAGTTGAGCAAAGTCGCTTTGTTTAATTACATGGATGATGGGACCAACACCCGTGATTTGCTGGTCACCATCACAGTGCCGACAGGAGTACCGGCGACTGTTGAGGTCAAGTAAGCAGTTTTGGATCATTTCTTCGTCAAAAGCGACGAATTGACAAAAATAGATACCTCAATGCAGATTCGGTATCGACCAAGGATAACATAACTTGGGCGGGCCAGGTAAGGACATTTACACTGACTGATCGTCAAACTTAAATTTGATTCCTCGTCCTTTAGACGTTGGGTAACCAGTATGAAGTCGACGGCCGTTTCAAAGGGGACTTAAACATAATCACCATCAACTGCGACACTGTAGCTGGTACCTGCATCATCCCGGTTCCCGCTCCCGGCTTCGCACTAGTCTTCTTGGACAACGCCGCGGAACAGTTATCCGTCGGACAGGCCACGCAGACGTTCGCGACAACCGCATACAGCAAGACCCGCAACACAGCGACCATTGATCCTGCAGTGCTACAGACCTCGAATGGACACTCTGGGGAAACCGAGACGCCTATTGGAGCACGAGTGCTGGAAGCACGAGCTCTGCCGAGAGGCAGGCTATGGTCCTGCCAGGCATCGTCGCATTCGTCGCGGTGCTTGTGAGTGGGATGTGGGTGGTGCGAGCTATTGTGCAGTAAATTGCCAAGGACCATTCAAGGACAAGAACAACTCACCAAATTAAAATTTATGTATCATCATCTTCCAGCATAGTCCGCGTAGTTTATGTAGTTTATCCATCGGACAGTTACTTTTATTAGTCGTATCTTGACGATGGGGCGAGGACTCTGTCCACTTTATAACTAGAACAATTCTTTAATTACCGTTAGTGTCGTATATTCGTAGATTATGAATCACCTACTTGCTTGTGGTTAAGATGGCACAAAGGAATGAATGAACAGTGGCGTTACAAAATCCTGGGAACATCAAGGGTATGCTGTGAATAGAACATACATATGTGCCAACACCCTTCTTCAACTTTTTGTTCTCTACCGCTCCCATCAAATTTCGAAAAGTTGAAGTAAATCCTCTCGTCGCACCAACTATTGCAATTGGTGGATTGAGTCAACATACAGGGTCATTTGTGAAAATGTCTGGCTGGTACGGGTAGGACTTGACAAGAGGGAAAGATGCAAGGCAGATTTTCGAGCACAGTCGTCAAGCTCTCGACTTCAGAAACGTCAGCGTCGGCTGGGCCTACTGGAACTTAGCAAATCGCTGGTATGTACCCAGAATCTTTCAGGCCTTTGTTCAGCCCTTGCTGACCCCTTTTCTTAAGTACATTTGCCAAGTCGAGGCCAAGGCTTTCTGATACCGCGTTTCCACAACACTATCCTACCAGACCACGCTGGCGACCAGGATATAGCAGGATGTTGGGCCGGTTAAGACGATTTCTTGGCCCAATTGACGCAGAATAACCTGTCTGATGCACCGGAAAGGCTGTTCTTGTCCGAAAAGGACCCGGCCAAGAGCCAAGTCACTGCTCTTTTCTCGAGTCCGTATAAAATTGCTCAGAAGGACTCCACATTCGCACAATCAAAGTGACGACAAGTACAACTCCTTTTCCCAAACTTCTCCTTGTTCCCCTCATACTAGCCAACTCGCCTGTCTTTACTTTTCTATCTTTTACCTTCTATTATTAAAAACCTTGGCTGGCGCAAAGAAGGATGCTCTTGTCATCACTATTGTTGCTTTCCAGCTCCTTTACCGCGGCAAGAGCGGTGACAGTCTACGGACAAATTCCCTCGCTCAAACCGCAACCGCTGGATACGCTAAAGCTACTCTCAAAGCTTACGACCCACTCGAGCTTATTCCTCCACCTGTACCCAGTCCGCCGCCAGCATCAGCGTATACCCTAAATCTTGAGAGAAATGCCGCCGCAGTCCCTGGATTGTCAATACCTCACGTTGGTGGTTCCGTTCTGGGGGTTTTCAATTGAAATGTCTGTTATCAGTCAAGTTTGTGAGTTCAGTTTGTTACGTTACTCTTTCTTTGGCTGAGAATGCAACTTTCAGTAGGAAAAAACTCGTAAGTAGAGGAGAGTGAGATGTTACTCCACGATTTCTGACTTGGCATGAGCAATCTAGGTCATTCCTCGCAGTTCCTTTCCTCAACCTCATGGCGAATCTTCAGGAGCGTTCTGGTGGCGTCGTCATTCGTATTGGTGGAAATACACAAGAGTTTGCAACCCAGATACCTGATGGATCTCTTGACTTTGGGCATACATTCGCCAAAACAGATTCTGGATCGAATCAAACGGTTTGTGATTTTCAAACAACAAAGGTCTTTCTCCTTACGTCAGAATTTAGACCCAAACGCCTGCTGTGCTGTATACCCCCGATATGTTCTATATGGCGAATAACATCTCAGAGATGCTGAACGTCAAGTGGTTCTTTGGTATGGTCTCATTAAGTCCAGTCACTTATGCACGTATTCAATCATACTCAAGGCATCCCTTTCAATGACTCGGTCAACTGGCGTCTGACAATTGCCGAGCAAGCTCAAAATATCCTAGGAGACAATCTCCTTGGCTTGCAAGCTGGAAATGAACCCGATTTTTACCTGAAGTGCGTTCAGGAAGCTATCATGGGTCATCTTGCCTAGTCTAATATCTTGCATTACAGGTTCGGTCGACGCTCCACATATAGCCCTCAAATGTACACCGACGAGGTTGCGGATCTGATCAAAGTCATGGACGATAACCCAAACATCCCAGTCAAGAATATGTTGATTGGGCCCAGTGTTTCCAGCATTGAGTGGAAACCTGAACAGGTTTGGGAGACAGGATACATTGAACGTTTCAAGGACAGGCTGTATTGTCTCAGTGTCGAACAGTACGTTTTTATTTGTCAAATAACCCTTTATACGGCACTTATCAAATGTCATTCTCCAACCTTCCGTTTAAAGCTACCCTATGAACAATTGTGCAGCACTGACAGGGCCCAGTCCTGGAAATCCAATTATTGACCCACAAGACCTTGTTGACGCGTATTTCAAGCATGATCTGCCCATGGCTCTTATGGACCAGTATCGCGAATCGACGAGACTCGCACAAGAAGCTGGAAAGCCTTTTATAATGTTCGAAACCAACACTGCGTCGTGTGGTGGGTTCCCTGGACTGAGCGACAGCTATGGCGCAGCGCTTTGGGCGTTGGACTATGGACTCCAGCTGGCATTTGGCAACTTCACACATGCTTTGCTGCATGTCGGTGGTCAAGACACATATTACAACGTGTGTGCATGATCTATGGGTCTTTCTTGCCCTCTTGTGCTTATATCATTTCCATAGCCTTTCACTTCGCCCCCAACTAACCAATCGTCCTACAACGCATGGAGCGTCGGTGCTATATACTACTCCACTATCATCATCTCTGAGATCTTTGGAAAGACCAATACTTCGCAAATTGTCGATCTACAGGGTAACTTCGCTAATTCTTATACCCCTCAATATGCGATCTACGAGAGAGGAATACTCAACAAAATTGCTATCTTCAATTACATCGACGATAAGACCGGAGCGAGCGATTCGCAGGTCACGCTGAATATTCCAGGCGGCGTACCGGCGTCTGTAAGAGTCAAGTAGGCTAAAATTTCATGACGACTTGATTGCTTTATGCTGATTCCTACATCCTAGGTATCTATTGGCACCGCTTATTACTTCAAGAAGTAACATCACATGGGCCGGTCAGGTAAAGAAATTTAGTCCTTGATAATGCTTTCCTCAATCTCACCCAACTTACTCTCTAAGACACTGGGCGGACAATTCACTGTTGACGGTCGCTTCAGAGGCGAGCTGAACATCACCACGGTCAGCTGCAACACCGCCGCCAACACCTGTATCATTCCTGTTCCCGCTCCTGCATTCGCCCTCGTCTTCCTCGACAGCGCATCCGAGGCTCTCTCCCTCGGCCAAGCAACAGAGACGTTTTCAACCTCTGCATTCACTCAGCAGCACAACACCGTGACATACGAGCCTGCCACTGTTTCGCTATCGAACGGGCGGTCGGGCTCCGACCGTGACAAGTACCTGGGCACGAGCTACGGGTATAAAGAGAGCGGCAGCACTGCCCTGAAGCTGCCGCTCTTCTCTTTCAGTCTGGCACTGGCCATTCTGAGCGGTGTTTGGGTCGTGTGTGCACGGGCACTCCTATGACATGATAGTTGAACTCGCGGGCTTTCGGTTGGCTACTATCATCCATGATTCCACACCATCTACACTGGATTATTTATACTAGTTTGGGACAATTTGACGTCGTGTATGTGGATCTTTATTATCCTGCTTTGCGGGGCCTCGTTCTTTTTCAACACACCATTTCGCGCAACAAATATTTTCTCGGGAATTTCCTAAAGATACAAGCGGAGGAAACTTCTAACTAGGTAAACAAAAAATATGCCCAAGAGAGTCGTGGGCACTCAAAACTATAGAGCAAGATTGATTATAACGTGTGTTATAAGCTACTCTAGAAACGTATAAGAAGTGATGAAGCCTCCTCGATAACGGCAAAGGAAAAGGGTAACGAACGAAAGCAGGCAACAGCAATGATGGACAACCAGGAGGTATAAATGTACACTAGATGAAAAAAGGTTCAAATGGGGAATTCTGGGCAAGAGTGAAAAATGGGTTTGGTTATGCAAAGGTGGACGTTCTACTGATTAAAAGCAGCCTGATAAAGAGAAATGAGGACGAGTAATCCACTCCAAAAGATAAGGAAAAAGGTGACACATTAGGGGGGAAAAAAAAAGGAAATCCAGCCAGGAATCGACCCGACGCGAGGCGTTTATGAATGCTTGTACACCTCCTAGAAAAAAAAAAAAGAAAAAAACAAACAAATCAGCATGCAAATGAGTGGAAAACAATTTCAAAAAGTACGCACGTCAATCTGTGGTTTGAAAGTCTTCGCGATCTTCGCGCGCTGGATCTTCTGAGCAGCGGTGACAAGGCCACTCTCAGGCGTCCATTCGTCCGGTGTCAACACGACGGCTTGCAGTATCTCCATAGGCTTGAATCCGTTCTTCTTTCCTATCGCGTTGCATCCCTTCAACACCAGATCTTGAACGACGGGATCTTTGCATAGAACGGAGAGCTCGCGTGTGGCGTCGAGATCCTTTCCCTGGAGAGCGTTGCGTAGATGGGCTTCGTGTGGGATAATGATAGCCATAGGCTGCTTGGCGTCCTGGGTGGCATGCACGCAGATATTGCCGACCAGATTGCAGGCTTTGTAGATGGCCTCAAGGCGCTCAAGAGCGATATACTGGTTATTAATAATAAAAAATAAGCATATAAACATGTCACCAGATTAGACAATACACGTACCTCGCCAGACGCCAATTTGATGAGATTCTTCAAACTGACAAACGGAATGAGTTGAATGGTCCGGAAAAGGATGAGACCAAAGAATAAGACATACCGGTCAATTAAAGACAAGGTTCCGTCCGAGTTCCACTGTCCAACGTCGCCGGTCCTCAACCAGCCATCCTTGGTGAAGATGTTTTCGTCTTCGTTCAAGTCTGGCCGCTTGTAGTACCCTTTCACGACGGAAGGACCGCGAATGCAAACCTCTCCCTGCTGAGGGACATTGGTAGACAAATAGCCCGCGTCGGGCACATCCAGGAGTTTGACTTCAATAGAAGGCACAGGAACACCAACAGATCCATATCGCATAAGCTCAGGTGGCAAGATGGCACACATTCCGCACGACTCTGTCATTCCGTAACCTAAAATATGTTGCAATGTTTATTAATACCCAAAACGATCAATAACGGAAAGACGATGATGTTCTGACCTTGAAGCACTAAAACAAGCGCAGTTGTCAAAAATTCCTGAGTTTCGCGGCTGATGGCGGCACCTCCACTGAGAGCAATGCGAAGTCGACCACCAGTAGCCGCCCTCACGCCAGCCAACACCACGGTGTCGGCCAGTTTAGCAAGAATAGGGAGATTCCTTTTCTTTGCAGCCATAGCACCGTTGAACAAGGTTTTTTGATGGTGCCGGCGGAATGAACGTTGTTGAGGATGCCTTTGCGGATGGTTTCCCATACTGCTGGCACGCCCACCATGACGGAAGGCCGGAAGGCACCAATGTCACCTTTGCAGTTTCTGACGGAAGCATCAGTAAGGGTCTTGACGCGGCCATATCCAATGGGCATGCCGACGAAGATCATGATCATCTCCACAATATACTCCAAAACGTGAGCTAGAGGAAGGTAGGCAAGGTAGGTGTCTTCGTATGTGAGATGGTGTCCTAAAAGCACCTTTACCGACCCAACTGAAGCAATGAGATTGGAATGGGTGATGGTAACGCCCTTAGGGGCACCAGTGCTTCCACTGGTATACATAATAAGCGCGATATCCTCAGCTTTGGGCCGTCGTGAAACGAGGACATCAACAGATTGCGACTTTCCCAGTTCACGCAGCTTGTTCAAACTGAAAACTTGAATGCTCTCGCGGACGGAATGCAAGTCGTCGACAATGGCTTGCGTGGGTTCGCCGTCAAAAACGACATATTTGACCGTAGGAGTTTTGGCCAGTACTCTGTGGAGCGTTGGCAGGAGTTCGGCGTTTGTGAATAGGCCAACGCAGTCAGGTTCGTTCAAGGAGTGGGCAAGGCCCTCTTCTCCGAGAGTATCGTATGCGGTGGCAATTGGTATCGAAATGGATGCGCAGGCGTGGGCCATAAGTTGCCAGTTAGGGCTGGTGGCGCATGAGTCTACAAAGCAGAGGCAGTGTAACGTATACGCACCTGGTCTGAGCGTACACATTGAAGACATCATCCTTCGTCACGCCGAGATGAATGAGAGCGCGAGCAACCTCTGAAACCGCCTCCTTGAGTTCGATGAAAGTGATGTATTTGTAGTCGCTGAGCTCGAAGAATTTCCACTTCTTCTTCTCCTTGACTTCGTTGCCGTCGACGACCTTCTTCACCTCCTTTTCTTCCTCGATAACGTTGACGACGTCTCTCCAGCCAAGAGAATTTCTGTTTCCGTGCGTCCGCGCGGCATACTCGACCACGTCGTACACGGTGTCGATGCCTTCGAACGGCTGGGTGACGAGTCCATCCTTGGAGAGGTAACACCTTCTTATGGGACCCTCTCCAGGACGAGCAGGGGGCTACCTCAACGGAGCCTGTGCCATAGTATCCTGACTTGTTGGTATGTAACTTGAACATTCCTGGGGTATTATGGGAGTTGGAGAAAGAAAGCAAGATGATGCTCTTATGTCACTCTACCTACCTTTTGCCCGCTGGTCACACGATCCGCGCCGTGCCTGGCCGTCACACACTTACGCGAGCCTGAATGACCGCGCCAACTTTGATTCAGTATATTTTCTCGATTTCTTCTAATTTTTAGGTTCCCGCTTGCTTTCATTATACTTACCCTATACCTCGTGAGTTACAGCTTTACAAAAGCTCTCTAAAGACTTGAAGCTACTCATTTTTTCTGTACGTTCTGTTCCAGGCTCCTATCGGAATTCATTATAATGCCGCTTGGAAGTCGCGCACTGAATTGGTCCTATTCTTGGCCCTCGCTTGGCAGAGGTCAAAGAGAATTCGATTGAAGACCTTTCAAGACATATGCATCAGAAACAACGCTCTTTAATCGTCTCACGAGTCCAGTTTTATTGAAATATTTCAGCACAGAGTCTTATCTTCGTATGTACTCTGGCAGAGAAACATTTCGTTTACAATAATTAGATTGAGAATCGAACGTGTGCGTTCGTTACATACTTCTTCCAGTCCGTATAACCCTTGAAGCTTGATTGTTAACATGTCTCTCCTCTTTATGGGGTGAGTTTCGGTTGATGACCCGTTGTACTTATTGACTGAGTCAATAAGTGTTAAGTAATGCTTCAAAAGGCTTAATACTAAGTTAATAGCAGCTGCATTCTCACTATATCCATGCTTGGCAATTATCGGATCATGATGTATTACCCCTAAACAGACTCCAGACGCCCCTTTAACCGAGCCCCAGCTTTCCCCAGTCCCAAAGTCAACCTATCAGGAGTGACTACGATGTCAGGCGGAGCCAACGGAGATTAAAACAAGATACCACACTATGTCTATTATGGCTCAGCCCTTGAGCTGTGCAAATCACGTCGAGTCATATGAGAGCTATGACTCGAACTGCGTATCTGCCAAAATGCAGGACATGTCTCTCAGAGTCATAGGCCTAATTGCAATTGACTTAATAAATGCAGACATGAATGCTTGTCATATGCTTATCATGTCTGTTTTCAATTAACCACTGCCTTTCGGCTTTCCACCGGATTCCCTTGAAATCCAAGTAACCGGGCGCTCAAGTGTACTGTGCAGGCAACCAAAATGACGTCGTCGACATTCAGTGAAGGGCTAAGTTAAAGGCTGTTGAAGGCCCCTTCAGAAGTAACCGAAGGTAACCAATATGCATATAGCCATTTGTACATTCGTTCACCCCGAAAGTCCAAAGGATCGCCTAAAGGATTTCCACCCTTCTTCGACCATTCTGACGTGCTTTCACCTCGATGCTGTGCAATCACTGATCATGATCTCGTATAGATAAATATGTCTTCATCAGGCATTGGGCACTGACTCATCTGCTAGTAGAAAACCAACCATGACTCTAATAATAGAGTACACATCCATGGTTTTAGTACAGCGGAACAGGGGCCAAAAATCCACGTCTTCGCGAAGCTGTCCATTTAACATTAGGCATTTAGTAGGATTCCTGATCACGTACACACTGTGTTCAGGAAGTTGACACTGACAGACCCGTAACCTCGTGTACTTTAAGTAGCACAGCATGAAGCTATTATTAGACATCGAATCTGCCACCTCACTTCGCACAGATAAGATCTAGGCAACATCGAAGCCCAAAGAATCAAGATCCAGCAAACAAGAGTGATGAAGTATTCCATGACGTGTAATTAGGGTCGATTAATACAAAACAAAAATGAGAGAAAAGTCCACAGTAACGACAGAGAAAGAAAAACATGCAAACGAAAATCTACGTGGTCTTATAAGCCTCCTGCGAAAAGCCAAAATATCAGGGAGGTCCTAAGAGAAAAGTCGACAAAAAATAACAACACGACATACCGCAATCTGAGCCTTAAACGCATTCGAGATTTTCGACCGCTGGATTTTGCGTGCAGCAGTGACGAACCCATTCTCAGGCGTCCACTCCTCCGTCGTGAGGATAACAGCTTGCAGCAGCTCCATGGGCTTGAACCCATTTCTCTTACCAACATTATTGCACTCGGTTTTGATGATCTCATGCACAATAGGTTCTGATGTTAACTCTGCTGTGGCGTCGATCTCATGAGCTTTTAGAACAATGCGGATGTTTGCTTCGTGTGGAATGATGACCGCTACGGGTTGCTTCGCATCTGGTAGGGCAAGGACACAGATGTTAGCAACTAAATTGCACGCCCTGTAAATCGACTCCAGGCGTTCCAGTGCGATATACTACCAAGGTAGTCAGCACAAATGACAAAGGAAACAGGTCAGTAAATAAATATCTCTCTTACCTCTCCGGTCGCGAGTTTGATAAGATTCTTCACTCTGTCGGTGTTATCTATCAGTACGGATCCGGAAATTTAAACCGCAAGGACGCGCACCTATCAATGACAGAAAGTGTTCCATCCGCATTCCACTGCCCAACATCGCCAGTCCTCAACCACCCATCCTTCGTGAAGATCGTCTCATCCGAGTTGAGATCAGGGCGCTTATAATACCCATTAACCACAGATGGCCCACGAATGCAAATCTCGCCTTGCTGAATTTCATTCGAAGAAAAATATCCAGCATCTGGTACGTCGCGTAGCTTGATATCGACAGATGGAACTGGGAGTCCGACGGAGCAGTATCTCATCAACTCTGGTGGAAGGATGGCACACATGCCACAGGACTCGGTCATACCATATCCTATTGAGGAACTTGTTTATTAATATCTTCAATAATCACGGTGCATTTACCTTGAATAATGGTGACGAGTGCAGTGCTCAAGAACTCCTGTGTCTCCTGACTAATAGCCGCCCCTCCACTCATAGCAATGCGCAAACGACCACCGGTAGCAGCCCTCACTCCCCAAGGACGATACTATCCGCCAGTTGCGCAAACAAGGGTACATTATACTTCTTCGCCGCCATCGCGCTATCAAAAATACCTTTCTTGAAAAAGCCGCTGGTGTTGACCTTGTTCTGAATACCCTTTCGTATAGTCTCCCAGACATCAGGCACACCAACCATAATTGACGGCCGGAACGTGCAGATGTCGCCTTTACAGTTCCGTACAGACGCGTCGGTGAGGGTCTTGACGCGTCCATAGCCTGAAGGCATTCCTACAAAAGTATCGTCATCTCGACGATATACTCCATGACGTGCGCGAGGGAAGGTATGCCAGATAGCTGTCGTCGTAAGTCAGATGATGGCCAATGAGCACGTAGACCGCGCCGACGGATGCGATGAGGTTGGCGTGGGTGATGCACACGCCTTTTGGTGGACCAGTACTCCCGCTGGTATACATAATAAGCGCGAGATCTTGTGCTTTAGGACGCCGGTCTCGAAGGTCATCGGTGGACTGAGCTCTTCCCATCTCGCGAAGTTTGTCCAGACTGAAGATCTTGAGAGTGTCGCGAACCGAATGCAGATCATCTACGACAGCTTGACTCGGCTCACCGTCAAAGACGATATATTTAATTGTAGGTGTCTTCGCCAGTACTTTGTGCAGTGTGGGCAAGAGCTCCGCATTCGTAAACAGCGCGACGCATTCAGGCTCGTTCAAAGAATGAGTTAAACCGTCTTCACCAAGGGTGTCGTAACTGGTCGCCATTACCACCGAAATCGAGACAATCGCATGTGCCATGATTTGCCAGTTCGGACTAGTAATGAACATAGAGTTAGATCAGACACGGCGTCATTAGATGGGTTTATGACTACATACCTTGTCTGGGCGTAAACATTGAAAACGTCGCCACCCGTTATTCCCAGATACAAAAGTGCCCGCGCAACTTCAGAAACGGCCTCCTCAAGTTCGACGAAGCTGATGTACTTGTAATCGGTAAGCTCGAAGTATTTCCAAATCTTCTTCTGCGAGACTTCCTTCCCATCTATCACCTTTTTGACCACTTTCTCCTCCTCGACGATCCTGACCACATCTCTCCATCCAAGGGCTTTTCTATTTCCGTGCTTTTCTGAGGCATAGGTGATGACATCGTATACCGTACTGATGCCATCTAACGGCCGGCTAACCAGTTCTTCCTCTGCCAGCATGCATCGACGCGTAGGTCCTTCCCCTGGTTTCGTAGGAGGGGCGACCTCAACAGATCCTAAGCCGTAATATCCCGGCTTGTTGGTGTGGACATTCGACATGGGTAATGTTGATGAAGAAAAAGGGAACACTTCCAAAAATCTTGGATATGCATCGTTGAGTTGCTATGTAAATTGCCATCAGATTCGACGATCATAACCACCTGATAAAATAGCGTACGAAATTACAAGGCCGCAACAGTAACTGGTCGCGATATGATATTTGGATGAAGTTGTCGCTACTCCTCGCTACTCCTAAACTCCAGTTGTTGCATCTGTTTCCCGGTTTGCGCTCCTCGAGGCCTCCAACATCATTTATGATGGTCCAGGATTGGACCAAACAATGATCTCTGAAGATCACAATTTCTATACAGTATCAAAATTCATCTTGTACCGCTAGAAGACGAGTGTTGGCCCAAGATATAGTATGGACGGCGAAAGCACGGTGCACAAATGGAACTTGGAAGCTAATCCAAATCGATCGAACATCTCGTGGCACTGGCTGTGTTGATACGAAACGTGGTATTCATTGAATTGTTGGGGTGAATCCAGCTCTAACGCTCAATCGACTTCCACAAGCTTCCACGCAAAAAGGCTTTCCTAACTGTAAGATATTGAGTAAAGGAGATCAAGGTTCGACTCGGAGGATGAAGAATTTGCAATGAACTTGGCTTCAGTCTTCAATCTTGGCCATGGCAAGCGGAGTTTATAAGTTACAAAAGCCTGGTCACGTGTGCACACAATTTGTCGCGTCTGGGGTTTGTCACTTCAGCCATTCAGACGCGTCGCGAAAATGCCCAGTGACTTAAAATTTCTGGCTGTCAAGCTGGTGAGCATCTGTCTGAAGCAATTATCTCTATAGAATTCTTCCCAATTCTTATTTGACGGTCTCTGACTGTCTGACAGGTGTAATAAAATCGCATTGAGAGCTATAGAGAATTTATTTTGGAAATAAGTTCTAGTCTTGGTCTCGTGCAGACATTTACGTCTAGCTTCTAGCTAGCTTTTAAATTACTGCCCCAGTCTACTGGGAAATAAGTAATTGAAGTTTGTAATATGTACCTACTCAGCTGCTCGTCAGTGAGAACGTACTGAAATGTTTACCGATAGCTTGAAAGTCGGTAGAAACCTTCATATCATCGTGAACGTCACACAACAAAAAGTTCACCCTTGATATCGAAGCTGTCTACGAGACTGGTAGAAACCTCAGGAGGTACTTCTGCAGTTGAATGAACTTCTGCCGTAGCATTATTCCCATCATATATGTTTGACTTCTCGACTAGCTCACGAGTTCATTAACTTATTGGATTGTGGCAAAGCATATATAGCTTTCGCCAATTATACAATCTCCGACCCAAAGGTAAATGGTTCAGTTCGCTTAAAAAGGGCCATTGAGCGTGGTGACTTTATCTTCTGTGGTAAACCGACATTTCCTAGATTCCCATAATATACGCGGCTCGCGGACATAGACGTACTGTGCTTTTCATGGAAGTGGTGTTCTATAAATATCTCATGTATGTGAACCGGCAAACGGTTGCCCTTCTATGAACACTTATCGTCGAGAATATTTTCTTGCTCTTCCGCAGCAAGCTTATGAAAATAGATTTCGTGATGTTTATTTGGGTCGTTAGAAATTGTCTTCTGGGGGACCTGGGGTATCTGAATGAAAGGGTTTTAATGAAAGGATATTAATGAAGGGACGTCGCCGAGAAACAATGCTCTTGATGCAGGCAATACAGAATAGACTATGGAATGCTTCTATCAATTTAA
>JAJIRX010000285.1:0-22354 GCA_023853785.1 Psilocybe azurescens | reverse complement strand
AATGAAAACTGGAGATGGTACAAGCAATCTACAGAAGAGTATGGATATTTGTCTGAAAAAGCAGGGAAAATTACGTGATAAGCCTGTTGCTGCTTCTATCCTCACTCGCAAGCTGCTCACCGTGCTCTTATTGCTTTGCGTTGTGCCAAGGATGCTCGTCCATTCAATATAATCTTGGATGAGGATTATCTTGCTGAAATTGAGATGCTTCGACCAGGAACCAGTGTTCCACATCCAGTAACTGTTCAGCGCGATCTTCTTCACATTTATGAACAAGCAGCAATTGAAGTACGAAATTATTTTATGGTAATTCCAAATTCTGGGTAATTTCAAATTTGTGACTGAACTGTTTCTTAGCAAATTAATAACATTGTCTATCTTGTGCTTGATGGCTGGACCTCACCTTTGGTCTCATCATACCTTGGGTTGGTTGTAGTCTGGTTTGATCAAGGAATAATCCATCGTGCCATTCTTGAATTTATACGGTATCTTTGCACAATTTTTACATTCACTTTTGAATGCTGATTAAGTTGATAAAATAGGTTAACTCGAAAACATGATGGATTTATTTAGCAGCTGTGACTGCTGATTGTGTAAACGTTTTGGCCTTGACAAAAAGTAAGCAAATAAGCAAGATAATTTTTTTTCAAATTGCTCAGAACATTGTTGATAGCTGTTTGGAATTTGCATGGACAATGCTTCCAACTGCAACAAGCTTGCTCAAATTCTTCCTGAATTTCTGCCTGACTTTCCGGTATGGATGCTCGTCTTCGGTGTTTAGCACATATATTCAATTTGATTGCAAAGGTATTAATATTTCTCTTCTCTTTTAGTTTAGAATTAATTTAAATTATATTTTGCAGATCTTCATATCATTTTTTTCAAAAAGCCCAAACTCAAGAAGTCTGTGAAAGTTACTTTGGAAGGTAGTGATGATGAAGAATATATTCTTGATGAAGGGGATGGAGAAACAGAGGATCAGGATATTGCTGCAATAGAGAGGCAGTGGTAGATGCAGAGGATGATGGTGGAGATGATGGTCAGGTGGCTCATGATAATGCTGTGGTAAGATCTTTGCGTGATATTGCAATAGAGGAAATGGGTAGGAAAGGGGTAATGATGAGTTCAGAAGAGGAAAAAATGGCACTCCAGCTTTTCCCTGCAGTAATGTTTCTATTTAAAAATTGGCCTGTTGCTTTCTAATATATTTTTTAGGTCTCTGGGCTTGCACGGGTCCATGATAATACAACCCTCAATGAGAAATTTCAGCATCTCATTGACCAGGATCCAAATCAACAATCTAACAAGCGAGCTCTGGATAGGCGTGTTGCAACCCGATGGAACACCGACTTTGATTGTCTTGCAGCTCATTTGCATTTTAAAAGTATTGTTCAGTCCCTGACAGCAGTGTCTGAAAACAAGTTGAAGGCATATCATCTTTCTGAGAAGCAGTGGCAACTTGCAAGTGATGTACAAGAGGTCCTGAAGGTGAGTTATTTAACGTCACTGATTTTATATATTTTAAATCACCTTGTTATATTTTTTATAGCTTTTCAAGGATGTTACACTCCTATTTTCTAAAGCTGAGGTTCCTCTTATTGTTGATGCCCTTCCTATGCTATATGGGCGTGACAGCTTAGTTGCTGCTGTTGAGGACAAGCCCCAAAATATTCCAACACCTGATTCTGACTCTGATTCCGACATTTCTGATCCTGGTTCACTGGTTCAAGAAACTCCTGCAGTTATTCGGATTGCTGCACATGCTGCTGTTCTACTTATTGACAAATATATGGATCTGACTTGGGATTGTGAAATTTATGTTATATCAATCGGTATGAGATCTTTCTTATTCTTTCATCTACACACAGTTAATCAGATTACAGTGATGTGCCCTGACCGCAAGCTTATTTGGCTAAAAAGCGAAAAGAAATTGATGCAAAGAAGTTGAAGACCATCAAGAAACTAGTTTTAAATCGATGGCAAACAACATATGCTGTTGAGGAAGCTAATGTCTGCTCCAAAGCAAAGGAGAAACAAAGTAATTTTCATATATTTTTGTGCATCCTATTATTAATTAATGCTCTATTAGGACGAGTCGAAATGGGCTGCTCCAGAGAATCAAGGTACCAAGATCAAAAACATTAAATCAATACCCTGAGGATCACATTCAAACTTACCTTGAGGATGATCCAATTCCATCAAATGTAATTGAAGAAGCTGGTGGCTACATGAAGTATTGGTTTAATGCAAGCAAGAATCGCCCACTTCTTGCTAAAATGGGACAAGACTTCTGTTCTGCACCAGGTTTTTATTCAAACTTCTATTAGAAATATTAAACTGACCATTAAACAACAGCAACATCTGTGGATGCTGAAAGAGCATTTCGACCGGCCGTCAAGTCAATCACATGCAACATAATATGAGCTCTCAAACATTCAAAGCTCGTATGGCATTGGGTTCATGGGCTAAGACCCCTATTTTTCCGAAGCTCTCAGAAGTGACTGAATGGGTAAAGCTGAGGATGAGGTCAGAAGGTGAAGATTGAAAATAACTATCAGCAAGAATGTAAATTGAACCTTGTCACCTTCACTGTGTAAAAATTATAACTATTTTGGCTTATATTTTGCTATATTTAAATTCTACTGCTCTTTTCTCTTCCAATGCACCCAAATATGAGCAAAACGGACAATAATTGGCTATAGGGATGGAATTTAATCCATGAACTACTTTACTAACATGTCGCCGCCAAGCCGCTGCCGGCTGCCGCTGCTACCCCCTTGGGGCACGGGTCTTAAACGGATTAGTGTATCCGAGCCGTATCCGAACCGTATTTGGCAAATATCCGCGGTTCGGATACGGATACTACCCGGATAGATCCGAGTTAGTCCCTAATCGTAACGTACGCATGAGGGATTATGTGTTGAAAGTAAAAAGTACGACGCACATTGAGTGTTACGAGATTGGTATTCAAAACTATGGCCCTATTTCGAGAACGAGTGCCTATGGACGTACGCAACGACTTTACGGTGGCCGTAGTTCAGGTGTTGGATCTGTGTAATTGAGTTCCGAATGCATTGTCAGTGGTTGATGATCGATCAAGGATCCAAAGGCAGGTATAGCCTGGGATCTGACAACGGTGCCACGTCCATCGTGATGAGAGGACGGTGATGAGATATGAGACATCTCTATGATGATACACTGGCCCTCAATACGTCCAAAAGAGCGGGAGAAACGTGGACACGCAATATGCCCATGCAGTAATCTGCATTGTACTCCGCGTTGTGAGGAATGGACGACGACGGAATTTGTCGGCTAACATACACATGAGAGATTATGTGTTGAATGTACGAAGTGCGACACACGTTGAGTGTTATGAGCCTTCGAGTGGTATTCAATCCTACGGCCCTGAAGGAAAGCATCGAGGATGATACATCGGACCAGGTGCAGACGGTGGTATGGTGAACTCCAAAAGTGGACAACCGAGTCAATGAATAGAGCCGATCTGCTATCACCTCAAAGTAGGAAAGTGCATAAACTGCAAAAGCGTCCGCACAAGGAAATCATTGAGAAAGATGCAGCCCTGATGGTGAGTGCTCGTTCAAGAATAAACCCTTTCACATCCATCGAGTTCCGTGGGCAAGGATGACTAGCACGGAGAACTGATGGCATTTTCGAGTTCAGTCTGGCGCAACTCCAACTCGAACCATATACACGAGTACACGAACAACTCGTTTTTTGCGGGAAAGGGATACTTTGGTGCGTTGCAAGTGCTTGAGCCAGTTCAGGTTGAGAGTGTACTAATGAATGGTTACACCCACGCCCCGGGCATTTTGAGTTTAGTTTAGCGCCACACCATATACACGAACAACCTTTTTTTGGGGAAACGAATACTCAGGTGCGCTGTGCATGTGAATGCTCGAGTCGGTTTAGCGTGCAGACTGACTGCGATCGTAGATTCCACGAGGTATCCGAGTTTCGAGTACGAAATCAACTGGCCCTTTCTCGCTTTGTTTTCTCGCTTAGTTTCACGAACTGCGACCCAACCCTCTTCACGTACTCAAATACTCGAGTATACATGCACCCCCACTCATTGTGAAAGAAATGCCTCCAGCACCAGAACCAGAACCAGAACCACTGGTGCCGATCATGACGCGATCACGGTCATCCTCGTCCGCGTCGTCCTCGTCCACGCTATCCTACGCGTCTTCTACGTCATCCGCATCCTCCAGCTCCTCCAGCTCGTCGTCTCCCCCATCTTTGTAACGCTCCGACCATCGGATCTGCATTCTTCGCCACCGCCGGCGGCTTCTGAATCATCTGCAGACCCACCAGTGCCCGCGACGATTACCGCGAGCGTGAACGTGGTCTCGGACTCTGCACCGACGCCACTCCCTCCGTCAACAGCACCTGCATCGTCACCATCATCGTCATCGTCAGCGCCTCCGTCGTTAATGATCCCATCATCAATATCAACATCACCCGCACCCACGCCCTCAACGTCAACGTCAACGCCTGCAAGCCCTGCCTCAATCCCAGCTCACACTAGGAACTCGAGCCCTACCTCAGACCCCATCGCAGCCCCATCTCAACTCACACCATCCCCAACCGTAACCGACGCAGACGACACGATCATGCTCGATGATCTCGTGCGCACAGGGGAGGCGTCGCGTCTGCGCCGGCGCGGCGCCGTGCGCATGGGTATGGGCATGGGCCCGGGGATGGTGCACGAGGGAGCGCTGGATGACTTTGTGGGTGTGGGTGTGGGTGCTGGTGGGGACGGGGACGGGGAAGAGGAGGGAGACTGGAATGGAGAAGGAGAAGGAGCGGGAGAACACGACTACGACTACGACTACGAAGCAGAATACGAGTACGACCCTTATGCGTACGGCCCTTATGCGTACGACCCTGCTGTTCAGCCCGCCGCCGCCTCCAATCCATACGCAGCGGCAGTACGCACGGCCCGGGCGCTCCTTTCCTACCCCATCGAGTACCTCCCGGATCCTGGGCGTGGCCACGCATTCGACGACAGCGACCTCTCCTCTGCCTCTTCCCCGCCTCCAATACCCCTACCCCCTACCCACTACCCCGCCTCCGCGCGCCTTGCTCCTTTCCACGAACCTGCTGCCGATGCCGGCGTAAGCGTTAGCGTAGGCAGGCTCTCTGACGACATCCCAGTGCACGACTTCGATTACGATTACGATGGGGGTGGGGATGGGGATGAACGCCTTGACCGCGGGGGATTAGATGAGGATCGCTTCGACAGGTTTGATGACGCTGATTTTGACTATTTCGATAATGGCCACAGAGAAAATGGCCACAGGGCTAACCATAACGGGGACTGGGCCACGGCAACCGCACCCGCGCGCGCAGATACACACAATGCGGCGGATGACGAGATCGCGCGGATTGCGGGGTCGCTGCTTGCGGTTCCGCATCCTGATCCCCATAACGCGAGCAACATCGCGCCTCTGCCCGTCCCGACGAACGACGCGGAGGCTGTGGACCGCGAGGCGCAGCGCCGCACAGAGGACCCGGACCTGGTGCCTGGAGAGTGGGGGAGAGAGTGGGAGGGGTCTGGGTCTGGATCTGAGATGGGAGAGGAAGATGTGGTGGGTGTGGGAGAGGAGGTGGAAGGAGCAGCAGCAGCAGTAATAGTACCGGTGACGCCACCCACAATACCAGAGCCAGAGCCAGAGCCAGAGCCATCAACGTCAACAAGAGCACCAACAGGTCCTCAAACAACTCACATTATTACCACCCCCGGGCCCTCTGCCGTCAACCAGCAATCCACCTTACCCTTATCCTTGCCCGTACCTGCACCCCAGCCTGAACAGGAGAGCTTCATCCTCATCTGTGGCGCTTCATCATCTAGCATGACCACAACTACCCACTCACCTCCCGGATTCTTCAGCTCCGACGATGAAAACGCGCAAGGGGAAGGTGCATCGGCGTCAACGGGCTGCGGCGCGAGAGTGCATGTGCATGCGCGCGCCGTCCCGCGCGCACCGACTGCTCCTCCTGATTCAAACACGCGCCCGCATCTGCATCGTCCGCCGTGGTACTTCCTGTCGGCTGCGTACATGCGTGGAGTTGGCGGCGGCGCTGCGAGGGCCAATGCCAGTGCGGGGTTGAATCGTCCTGTAGATTTCCCTGTGTGGGATCCTCCGCCTCCGCCACCACCTCCTGCTGGGGATGGGGATGGGGATGGGACGATGGGTGCACACGCACACGCAAACGCAAACGCAAACGCGCCGCCGATCACACTAGCCAATGCAAATGCAGTTGCCCACACCTACGCAGCGGATGGGCCGGCGGAGGGTGTGGTCGTCCCAATGGACCCTGTTTATTTTTCGCGGAGGGAGGGCCCACGTCGGGCTCAAGATCAGGCTCGGACTCAGGCTCCAGGGCATGCGGGAGATCCCCAGAGAGAACGCTGGTACGACAGGCTCGCGCGCCCGATGGAGGCCGACACGACGCGTGTGCTCCACGCACAGTGCGGGTGCGTGAGGGAGTGTGTAGGCTGTGCTGTTTGGTGTGTGCTTTTCTTCTTTCTTTTTGGTTCTTTTAGCATTTTTTCTATTTATCCTTCTATTCTATTCTATTCTTTTTTATTCCTCCTTACCCCTTTCCTCATCTCTTCCTTGTTCTCGCTCTCTCTGTTTCCAACCCATCTAACCCTCTTTCTCCCTCCCCTCCTCTAACAACACAGCGGCAACCCCCTCGGCACGCGATACACGCCCTGCGCCATTGCGCGCGCGTCACCCATCCTCGCGTGCGCGACGTTCCACGCGACGTCTGTCGCAGCGCTCTCTGCTCGGAGTCGTCCACGTGTGAATGCGGCTCGTGCTCGTGCGCGCGGCGGCATCAATGCGAGTGCGAGTGCGAGTGCGAGTGGAACTCAAAATCGAAACCAACGCGGACAGGCAGCTGGAACTGGAACTGGAACCCAGCAACAGCCGACGCCGACAATAGGGATAGGACCGGGTCGGGACAGGAGGGCCGTGTTTGATGCAGGCTTGCGGGCGGGGATGGATAGGGGTGCGAGTCCGGTGCGAGGGCTGCGTGCGGGGAGACTCCGAGTCCGTTGGGGCTGATAGGCGCGGGGCCACTGAGGCGCAGGGGCGTGGGGACGGTGGGCGAGGGCGCGGGAGGGGACGCGAGCGAGACATTCCGCGGGCGGCGGGTGAGGTTGCGCATGGAGGAGAGGGAGAGGGCGAGGGCGAGGCAGGCGGCTGAGGGCGGAGAGGGTGGTGCAGGTGGTGAAAGCGCGAATGCGGATGCGGGCAATACAAGCAACAACAACGTCAACGTTGTCGCCAATGCCGCCGCCAATGCCAACCCCGCCGCCAATATCAACACCCTTCGGATACGAGATTTACTCACGGCTGCCAACATCAACACCAATCAATTCACCGACCGGGAGCGTGACATGCTTGCGGACCTGCAGCAGTGGTTTGTCTCACCTCTGCCTCCTCCTTCTGGTGCTGGGGCTGGTGTGTTAGCGGTATCTGCTCCTTCAGCGCCAGCATTGGCATCAACTTCGACATCGACATCGACATCGGCCACGAGGCGCATACACGCGCCGGTGGGCCCCGAATACTGGCTGCCACGCCCATCGACGACGACGTACGACGCGCGGACGGGCGCGCCGCGGTACAATGCGCGGGTGGTGTACACGTTCTGGGCGGAGTGCGTGACCGCTGTCGCCGGTTTCGCCGTTGTCGGCTTCTACATCCTCGGCGACTTCAAGTGTTCCATCTGGTGCTGATGCTGGGGTTGAGATCGAAAATGAGAGCGAGGTTCCAGCGGCGACGGGGAAGCGACAAGTATAATTGGCACCCCGATGATGCCAATGGGAGCGCGGCTGGCGGCGGCGGGGGTAGCGGACGTGCTCA
Source organism: Psilocybe azurescens (assembly GCA_023853785.1). Lineage (NCBI taxonomy): Eukaryota > Fungi > Basidiomycota > Agaricomycetes > Agaricales > Agrocybaceae > Psilocybe > Psilocybe azurescens. Next base: position 14,459 of record JAJIRX010000285.1, on the reverse strand, counting down.
CGCCGTTGCCGTTGCCTGATATACTCGCGGCGTTGGGGTTTCCTGATACCCCGGCAGGAGGAGCTGGAGGATTAGGAGGCGCAGGAGAAGTAGTAGGAGTAAGAGGAAACGAGCTGGGCAACGCAGTGCGTATGCTACGAGCGCTCACGGCGGAAAGGGACCGGGCGACGCGCAGACTCGAGATGCTCTCGCGGGTCATCCGCGGAGAGACGGACACGGTGCTTGGAGGCGCGACTGTCGCCTCGCCGGAGCAGATCCCGATCCCAATGAATGCCCTGGATATCTCTGACGCAGGATCTTCTAATCAGACTGAGGACGATCATGGCAATACAACAACAACAACGACACATCGTCCCGCCCCACCTACACGGCGACCGCGGATATACCCCAACCAGGCGACCGAGCAGCTGGTCGCGCGTGTCTCGGAGGTCGTTGCTCTCACATACCCGCCCGCGGAGGCCGTGCGCATCATCGACGGTGTCGTTGCGGCTGCCGCTGGTGGTGCTGGTGGTGCTGGTGGTGTTTCTGGTTCTGATGATGCCCCTCCTGCTCCTGCTGTTCGGGCACCCCCGCGCATGAGGAGAAGGTCTCCATCACGAACACGCGTAGGAACACCCTCCTCAACTTCACCACAGCCGGTCATGTCGCTGCTGCTCGCTTCATCTCGTCCTTCGTCACTTCCTTCTCCTTCTAATGGTTCTTCTACGACACTCGAAGACCTTATAAACTCTCTTCGTGAGGCTGAGCCTCGGGCTCGGGTTGGGAATGAGCAGCCACTGCAGCTGCAGAGGCGGGAGACTCCGATGGCAACGGATGCGGACAGGGCGCGGATAGACGCCCTCGAGAGCCCAGAAATGCAGAGAATGGATGCCCAAACTGAAAGAGAGTACGAGCGCGTACTAGGCGATCGCGAGAGGCAGGAGATGCAAAGGCTAGACCGGGATGCAGGCGCTTTTGTTGCGAATGTGCCTGCGGACGAGGAGCATGCGCTGGGTGCGTGGACGACATGGCGGAGGAACTTCTTGGAGCATGAGCGGGAGCGGGAGCCACTCACATGGGCTGGGGCTGGGGCTGGGGTTGGGGCCGAGAGGCGGATGTATACGACTGCACATGAATTGGGGGTGGAGCCGCAGCCGCTGCCGCAGCCGGAGACAAATCCGCTACACGCCCTTCATGCACTGCGTGAGCAGCAGCATCAACACAACCAACAAGACCAACGAGATAGAGCGGCGGCGGCGACAGCGGCATCGACGCAACAGCCAGCACCAACACCAGTATCCGCACCCGCATCGCCACCGGCGGGCGTCGAGGTCGACGCACTCGAGGAGGCGCAGAGGCAGCGCGAGCGCGAGCGGGAACAGGAACAACCCGTCCGCGATCGGCAGATGTACGTGCGCATGCAGCGCGATTTGGAGGCGCGCACGCGCGCTCTTACTCTTGCTCTTCGTGCGAGTGCGAGTGCGAGTGCGAGTGCCAATGCGAATGCGAATGGGACCGACGATCCCGACGGGGAGAATCAGAACATCGATCTCGGTCTGGAGCTAGATTGGGAATCCTATCCCGCATCTGGCAACTCCTCGCGTCCTACTACTGCGTCTGTGTCTGAGTATACGCAGATTCAAATTCGTGGGGGCGTGCCTATGGGCGTGGGGCAGATGCATGGTATGAAGATGGAAATGTGAATGTGGGCTTGGAAAGAGAGCTGGATCGGTCGATCGATCGCGATGGAGGTGTTGTCCATGTGCGTACTAGCACCGGTCGTCAGCAGCGGCGGGGTCGTGCTGGCGGTGTGGGTGCTGGTGCTGGTGATGCTGTCTTGGCCGGTCGTTGAGTTGAGTTGTCACGAGTGAAGAGAGTTAAGAGTTCAAGTTTTTGTGTGTGTGTATGGTTTTCCGACTCCTGAGTTCTTGCTTTCGCTTTCGCTTTCTCTCTCTCGCTTGTTTGCTTGCTTTTTATTTTCGTGCTTACTATCCTACCACAGCTAGCTAGCTTCTCGATTTCAACTTCCATTCCATTCATTCTCTCCCTCTTTTCAATTCCTATCCTATCTTACTTACCCTGTCCTATCCCCCCTCTATGTGTCTATTAGCCATTTCCAGTGGTGTTGAAGCATTTTTCTGTGGCTGTTGGTTTTGGTAAGCAGTTATTGTGGTTGAGACTGTTTATAAAAATTCAAATGCAAACCACTGAATAAATTTGCAAACAATGAATACAATTGGGACAGTAAACAAGTTAGTATGGAATGAACTATCAGTTGGTGACAATGTTTTTTGAGTGGAACAAGGTGGAACTATTTAAATAAAGATGTAGATAGAAAGATAGAAATGGGACACAATTTTACAACTGGAAATATGTGGTCTCCAGTTCTGTACAGATAATATTTTTTTGTTTTTGAGAATAAAGCTCCAGTGTGCTTTACTCATGTAGTGGGTAAAAATATAGACACAGTTAACTATTGGGCACAAGAACTAACATGTAAATTTTAATGTACTATGGGCTGTAGATTAATGTGATTAATTTGCAGAAAAATGTAGTGGAGTGAGAGAACAGCTATTTTAATTGTAAAGAGCATAAGCTATAATTTTAAAATGATACAGTGCTGCAGGTGCTGCAGATAGCAGGATAGTTCCAGTTCTGTATATAAGATGCAAAGTAAAATTCTTTTTGTGACAAATAATGTACACAATGATTGTTGAAGAGTGGGCTGGGGATATATGTATTGTGGAAATGTATACTGGCATGAGCATGGTGTTGAAGATGGCATGCTTTTATTGCAACATTTCCAAATGGTTTTCATTAGACTTTGGAAAGGTGGAGATGAAATATTTATATTATATTTAATATAGAGGTGGGGAGCACCAACTCAGCAAAGTGCAGGGGCACTGCTCCAGCAAGCTTATGACTGACATGTAACAGTGAAGAAACTTGCAGGTGTGTGGGTGCTATTTAAATAAAGATGTGGATATTGAGATAGCACTTGGACATGATTTCCTAATTGGAAATAGACAGTTGTCCATGCTCTACAGATGATATATATATATATTCAGTATAAAGCTCCAGTATAGTTTATGCATGTAAAAATAAATACATTGTTAACTATTGTGTGTAAAAATTGACTTTTAGATTGTAATGTACTATAGGGTGTAGATTAATGTGATTAAATTTTGTAGACTCAAAGTAGTGGGGCATAGAGACAAATATTTTGGTTGCAAAGAGAAAAAGTGTAAGCTATGAAATTTAAAATAGCATGGCACCTATGGTGCTGTGCCTATGAAGTGAGTGATAGATAGTAAATGAGTAGTGCAGTATTGTATAAAATATAAAGTAGGATAATGATTGGTTGGGAGTGGACATGTGTGTGAATATTAAAACAGACATGGTGACAAAGGTACTGTGGATTAGTTGGAATGGATTTAATATGATTTAAAATTTTTGTTTGAGATTGTTAAAGCAAAGAAATATTTAATGGACACAGAATATAGAGTGCTGTGTGTAAATATTTGTTCACTGTTATTGACTGAGTATATATAATTTGACTATGAAGAGGCTGTGTGCCTCCATAGTGGGATGCAAGAGTGCAACCCCAACAAGCTGTAGGGCAGGCTGTGAAGTAGGGGAGGTGGGTGAGCACAGCTCATTCCTCTCCCACATATTATATGAGGAGGTGTAAAGCAAAGGAGGGATGAGTGCAGCTCATTCCCAAGAGTGACTGCTATTATTATTATTATTTCATGAGGCATGGAGTGTCAATAAAAAAGCTTTGCTCATCCCCCTGACATGTAGCAGCAGGTCATAAAGCTTGTATCATGTGATTTCAATACATTGTTTATAAGCTTATGTAAACAATTATTATGTAAGGCCAACTAAGCATTGTTTTATACACTAAGTACATTCTGAGAAATAAGCTTTATGACCCGGCCGCTACGTATCGGGGGGATTCGCTTTGCTCACCCCCTGTGCTTCACGGCAGGGTCAACAGCTTATGGGGCTGCGCCCCCAGACCCCGCTTGTCGGCGCCTACGCCTCCTCATTGATAAATAAATAATATTCTCCACTTATATAACAGATTGGGGGATAGGCTGTGCCCATCCCCCCTGTTTATCAGTGCTTCACACCTCCTCTTATTGAAAAATAAATAATATTAGTACTCATATAACACCTCAGAGAGGATGAGCACAGCTCATCACCCTGCTCACAGTCAGCCCAACAGCTTGCTGGGCTTGCACTCTTGCACTCCACTATAAAGCCACACAGCACCTCTATAGTCAAATTATATATACTCAAAGTCAAATAACAGTCAACATTTCTGTTCTTATATAAACAGTGAACAAATACACAAATATTTATCCACAGTACTTTTGCCACACTCCTGTTTTAATATCCACATCACTGTCCATATCCATTCTCAACCAATTACCATTCTACTTTATATCTTATACAATACTCCACTCCTCATTGACTATCCACTAATCATTTTCATATGCACAGCACCTACGGCGCTGTGCCATTTTAAATTGCATAGCTTACACTATCTATATCACCAACACTATTCAAACAACAGTTCCAACATTCAACTCATTTTTTTATCACTTGCAACTCGTGATCTATTAATCCACTTCTACCTCCACCACTCCACCACTCCACCCACTCTAAAGCACTCATCAATCTTTGTCTCTGCCACATTATATCTTGTACAATATTTATACATTACTGGGCTATTTGTCGACTATCCTGTCTTGATATCTACAGCACCTGTGGCACTATGTTATTTCAAATTTTGTATCTTATTCTCTTTCTTTTTACAATCAAAATAGCTGTCTCCAAACCCCATTACATTATTTCCACAAATTAATCATATCAATCTACAGCCTATAGTTCATTACAATTTAAAATTCAATTGTCACATCCAGTATATTTATATTTACATGTGTAAAGCACACTGGAGCTTCATCCTCAAAAAATCAATTATCACCTGTACTGCACTGGAGACTGCTTATTTGCAATTGCAAAATCATATCCCACTGCTATCTCTCTATGCACATCTTTATTTAAACATTTTCACTCAGAGAAAACATGGCCACCAACCCATAGTTCATTCCATATTAACATGTTCACTGTCCACAAAAACCCTTGCTTACAAATTTATTCAGTGGTACTTTTCTGGTTTATATGGTTGTTATACAGATGGCAAAAAATACAATATCTGTGGACAGAAATGCCATTAAATAGTCTTTAATGTGGATTTATTGACCCACTTGCCCCTGGTGCCCTGTGCATATTTTTTTGTTTTTAAACCCACCCAGAAAAGCAAATAAACAGGTTCAATGTAGGCACAGAATGCTTGTTAGCACCCATTTGTTGTTTGCTATCAGCCACTGGTTGTTTGTTTCAAAAGGCCCCGCTTCACAGGCCCTAAAACACAATGGTCTGCTTTGTCATGATTAAGTAACTTGACTTACTTAATTTGATTCTCCTTTTAGGCCGTGAGAAACAGCTGTGTTTTATATTATAGATTCTGACCAGATTCCGACTGGTTCCAAGTGAGTCCAAGTGGATTCTGACCAGTTCTGACTGGTACTAGTGGGGCACTGTAAAGTAATGGAAATAGATATGTAAAATACAAAAAGAAAAAAAAAAAAAAAAGGATTCAGACAAAAATATCAGTGCTATAGACTATATCTTTCTTGTCACAAGAAGTGGGAAAACAGCTTTCCCACAATTGTGGGATTATATGATTCAGATGGTAGCTACCACTCTTCTGGCTTTTATGGCAGAGTGAATGCCCTGGAGGGCTAAAGAAGTGACAGATATGCTGATGAAGGTGGACAAGGATCATAACCAGACAAATATGTTCGGTAATCAAAAGTCTGGAAACCCCACAAGACATCACAAACAATGAAGGGGCAGGAATTTGCAAGGAATGCTCCAGCAAAAAAGCCCAGCAATTTCTATCACCAGGATTGGTACCATGACCTCCCTGTGAAGCATAAGTTGGATCTTGGGAAAGAGTCCAATGTGGAGCTTTTGGATATCAAAGATGATGACTAGGCCAAGGGTCAGTAGCTGTAGATTGGTATGCAGAACATACTTACATCCATTTTTTGATTATACCCAAGCAATATACTTTTGGCCACTTGAGTGTTTTAAGATTGCCCTAGAACAAATGGTCAAGGAACTTTGGGAATTGCACAAGATTTAGCTCTAAAGGAGGGCCCTAAAGAGCTTTGCAATGGAAAGGATGCAGATGTGAGGGAAGGCCCTAGAAACCTGGATTGATAGGTGTAATTGGAAAGATCCAGCTGTGCAGGAGGGCCCTACATAGCTGATTTATGATGGATGGGAGAATATTAGCCAAGTTGTGAGTTCAGTCGACACTGAGATTGTTGGCATACTGCATGTGATCAGGCTGTTGCCAAACACAAACACACTATACATAACACCGAGATTGTTGGTGCACTACACATGATCAGGTGGTTGCCAAACATGCTTAAGACAAACACACTACACAATGCCGAGACAGTTTCAATTGTCATTTCTCTCTCAATTTTGACTATCTTGGGCCTTCCAGAGTTGTCGTTCAACTGGAGATGCTTTCTCTCTTGTTCTTAAAACTGATTACTTTGGGTCTTCCTTAGTAGTCATTTATTGTTGGATACATTGTTCACTGCCTTGTTACTCATCATGCCTTGTTAGCCTTCCTTCCTTGTTCCTACTCCCTTGTTCATTGTAATCAAGACACTGAAAATCACTATATATCATGATCTCCTTTGCCTTGAATCTGCTATCAGCTTTGGGTCTTTTAGAGTTGAATACCTATCCATGCCCATTTGTCACTGTGAAACAAACAGATGTTACCTCAAGGGTGGCATTCAACTACCTCTTAGGATCATGCGCACACCAACACAGCCAATAGATATGAATGCACTCATCTTGTTTCTGAAAAGCATTGCAAGAGCAAGAAGATGCCATTGAAATACACCTTGCATCCATGACTCTCATGGACCAAGTCTCTGAACCTTCCCATGATGGTGGTCAACTTTGGGGAAAGTTGTTTCCCAACCACAACCACACAAACCAACTGGTGGATGACCCACCAAGCACTGAAAACCCCACCACATATCATCAATGGGTTGACTATGGCCTATCACATTTATATTCCCTTGAGAAAGACTTCAATGCCCTAAATTCTTGAGCCTTGTTGCAGCTCTCAACTGAGTTCAATTTGCTTTTCCCTTTAGAGCCCCTTATAATTGACACACATAATATTATGGACCAAGTGTCTAATGTCAACTGCCAACTAGCAGCCATCCGAGAGACAAAATCCTCAATCCTGGATCAATGCAATGGGCTGCACACCAAGCTGAAAAATACCCAATGATGCTGGGTCAATGAAGTGAAGGGAATAACAGAGGCTAAGGCCAATGGACTCCCAGAATTGAATACTGGTATGTACCTTTGTACCTTCGTTATCTGCATGTCTAATGGCATACATATCTAGAGCACCACTATCAACCACTTCTAGCTGGCGTCAACCCAATCATCCAAGTGTCTTTATTCATGGTTGTATCTCCACATAGGGCAGCTACATTGTAGCGAGTGACATGGGCCGTGAGAACGCACACAATGTATACGTGTGACACGGGGCCATAGAATTCTATGGAAACCACGTACATTTTAGTGTGGTGGGAATTACTTACAAATGAATGACTCAGAGCCGACTGATACTTTACTTCACCTGTGGCTGTTCAAATTGTGAGGTTGGCTACGAAAATATCGGCCACATGCCGACCTAGATGAAATAAATTATTGTATTACTTCAGCTACAGAATTGGGGGCTTCAGTTACGTATGTGGAGGCCAGCGAGTATCTTCTAAGTGTTGAGGCTGCAACTCGGTCCCGACATTTCTCGGCCAGCATTCAGATTAACTATCATCCGATAGTGCCATTAACTCTTTATCAAACTTCCCAATTGCATCGATAGTTCGATCATTGAAATTCTTGAAGGCTTTTTGAGCTCCGTCACTTGCTCTAAGCTTCTCCCATTCTGCCATGTAAAGCCGATGGCTAGCGTCTTTGTAGGATATACCGAGGGTTTCACGAAGATAATTGACCTCAGTATGTATTTGTAGTAGCTCACGCTCGGTCAAATGCTATTATCCATAAATTAAATAGTGTTCAACATAAATAAAGTCATGCTTACAGGATCGGCAGGGACCAAAACTGTGTCACCGAGAATAACAAAATCCCGTCCAGTACTGTTTCCTGACTGAGGATTGAGTGAGTTTGGATTCTAAAGCGAGACAATGAAAACGAATGATAAATGGTATGTAGGCAGCACAGAAGGGCGGCAGATTAAATCGGCCCCAATAACTGCAGCCGCCACACGATACCGAAGTCAAATCAGCCTCAAATTATGTAGGTCAATATATAGCTATCGCATCATATTGATCTCTACAAGCTTTCAGAGACCTGATATTCAAACATAAAAAGAGCAGGAACAGATATCTGGGAAATCGGGGCCGATATGTTTACACGGCCACCGACTTCGGAGATAAATCGGGCCTGAGCTGTGTGGTAGCGTCGCGGGGCCGACGATATGTCGGCACCGATGCAATCAGCTAGTCAGCCGTTCACAGCTGGAAGAATAGTTATGAGTGCAACGAAAGGTATTTACCCCACCAGGTTGAGTCTCCAGCCGTAGATGATCTTGTTGGTGCGCATTAATGAATTCTTTTCTGGTGGCAGAAACCAGGAATTCGGGTACATAAATCTTCTCATTATCGGGCCCGATCAACTGCATGAACCCTGCAGGAATGCTGCCATACTCCCGAGAAGAAACAGCGTCCGGAGTAGCGATTGGCTCGGCATCAATGTGTAAAGTCGGCTGAATATCTGGTCGGTGCCGATCATTAAATACCGCCAATGTATGATGGTCGATGCGAGATGACGGCGTACCTACGGATCTGAACATATCATGAGAGTCTGTCTGAATGTCGTGTACATGGCTTTCTTGCATTGTTGATAGTGATATAATATGTTGGAGGAGATCAGAATAGAGATTGCAACTGGATTAGGGAGTTATTTGTCACTGTTTATATCACATGACTGTTGATTTTGCCAGCACCTTACATTCTGGCAGCTTTACCGTCTGCTACAATCTTCATCTGCCGACTCGCGCCCGAGAAACAATACACACTCAAAAATTTCAACTACATTCGAGTTCATCATTATGTCTAATACTATCCATATTCCGTCTGCAACCGACCTCATCAAAGCCCTTCGTGATGTCGATAATAGTATCCGCTGTGGATTGGCCGATGGCAAAGTTGCGAGTGTAATAAAGGAGAAGAAACATGAATTGGTGAGAAATCATACGCTGTTACAAGTAAAATTCACTGAAGCGACCACTCAGCGAGCAATATTCGAACTTAATTGTAAAACCGGTCCCTAAGTGGCGATTTGCAGGAAGTCTTCGACCAGCCGATATTTTTCTGGAGCTTTTTGAAAGCGTGGAAAGAGGTAAAGCAAGCTGGACGCACTCCCGAATTTCTGAGACAGCACATACAAAACATGGAGGCTTTTGACAAGATGGTAATGGGGCTGATGAGCCACATAGCCACTGCAGTAGCAACGCCGGGCACGATATCGCAACCGGCCACACACTCAGTCGTTCAAGACGTGCCTTTGAGAGCTGGTAACACATCAAACAGCTTGACGCAATCGCGTGAGAATACCATCAGCCCAGGATCCACAACAACCAATGGATGAGCAGATTACCAGGACGTGTCCGTCGCCGGCCGTCACGGGTTCGAACTGAATCGCCCGAATACAAAGTGAGCATTTCGCGCATGATGCTCAACGCCCACAAATTGAGGCCACACGCGAACTATATGGATGGCCGAAAGAATTGTTGCCGAAGAAGAGGATGCCACGGACGCCCGAACACCAGCGCGAAGAGCATCGGGCCGCGTAGTCGGGACCGATCGGCGCCGTCGTCGACAACGCAACTCAAGTTCAGAATAGAGCGAGCATCGTGAAGCACCACGCGAAGATTCTTCCGAAATAGACGAGCTTGTTGAAATCCAACCAAAGCCGCTACAGGGAAAGCTGAACCTGATACCGTGCGATCGGTGCCGACAAGCAAACACCGACTGCTACGATCGGGTTCAAGGACGTGGAGCATGTTTTCAGTGCAATCGACAAAAGGTGAAATGTAGTCTCGGAATTAGAGCAATCAGCCACCGCAATAGACGAAAGTCGTCGACATCGAGGAAGCCGAAATCTCGGCGCATCATTGAAGTATCGGATGAACCATCCGGCTGAGGAGGAAGAGTACGATGAAGAAGACGAAGATGTACAGATGGATATTTTGGAAATCCCTGCTACTGCAGTCGTGGCAGAATCATCGAGGTCAGCACTAGGACACGGGCAGGGACGTCGGCTCGGCATATTCAGGAGGTATCGGCACCGTCTGACGAACATTATACGGGCCGCTTTTCAGCTATTGAAAAGGGGAAAAATCGTGGTACGTGTCCTGTTTATCTTTTGATTTTTCATATTTTACAATAACCAATAGACCTGCCCGAAGCCACCGACAATGAAGAGCTGGCGGCTTGTGTGGACATATTGTCGACAAAGTTGGACTCGGTCACTGCAGATGCCGCATCAGCGTTATCAATGGCATACGATTGCAATCTAGCTTGTGTCGAGTTGGAGAAGTCGGCAGCACACAGACCGAATGCCGGTCTCGGTCACCGTGTCACTCAGCTGGAGGGCAAAATGAACGACATTTTGGGGAAATTGGATATGTTTGAAACACAATTTTCAGACATTTCCACTATTCTCCGCAAGTTAAGTGCAAATGGTATGCTCATTTGAATCAAGGTGCATCGGGGCCGATCCAGTCAGTAGAGGACGACCTCATCGGCAACGATATGGAAGTGGAAAAGGACACAGAATTGGTATCCGATGGTCCATATGAAGCAAAGAATGTCGATACCAATTCCATCACGCAGACGGTGGAATTAAGTGCCGACATCGGGAGCGTAGCAGGCGGTGAATCGGTACCGACAATAGTGCCGATAGTTGAACCGGCTGGCCGACAAGACGATTCGGATTCCGGCCCTATGTTCCAATATCACCGCCGATGGTAGAACAGCGCGGGGAGGATGATTCCGTTTCCGGCCCCGATCCCTCAAACTTCGATGATACGCTGTTAACAACGCACAGGAAGAACAACGAGAACTTATCTCGTCGGTTCGTAAAGATTTTCCTTCCGTGCAATTGATTCCGCCAACACCCAATAACTCGCAGGAGCAGGCCACATACAGTGCCCACATTATTGTAGCCGGTACTCATCAAGCTGCTTCAACGGTGCCAGGAAATGCCACTTCAGCTGAGTTGGCTTCATATACCACACACACTTCTCCCACCTTGCAAGCACTCGAAAGTCTGCCAAACTTGGTTGAAACATCAACGCATTTGGGACCGATTACTTTCGGTCCCGATGATGTCAATGTCGGGTCCGAGGTCGGTAATGGCGTTGAATTGTCGGTTGCCGGCGGCTCTGAGTCGGTCGATATCGGTAGAGAGTTGGCAGATATCGGTCCCGAACCAACTTTGTCGGCTGCGCCTCCTCTTACTCTTGTTGCAACGCAGTCTCTTCTTACTCCGCCTCTACTATCACAGAATGATACAAATGACCGTCGCCGTTCACCACGTCTCGCATCACCCCACCCTTTGCCAATGGTGTCCCGTAGTCCGACACCTGGACGACCAGGAAACGTCCACGTACTGACATTTCGCCTGCTACAGAGAAAAGCAAAAGACCTCGTCAGGGATAGTTCCAGATCTCAGTACATATCATTGTTGGGTCAGATGTAGATTTTTTGTAATGCCTTTCACTGCTCTGATGTTCAATAAATTTGATTCTATTTTGTTTATGATAATATAAGGAAGTGCAGTTTATCTGTGCCTTGTACTGCGTCTAACTGGTATCCCAGCCGTTAATGTGGCTGATGTTGATCCTACATCGCCGGCCGCTTTCTTTTGTTTTCCTTTCTTTTATGTGATGTAATAGGAACAATATGGTAACTTTGTGGTTCTGTGTCGACTTCTATCGGGACCGATGTCGGGGCCGCCTGAGTAGAGATCGGTGTCGGCATGTGCGTCGGGACCGGTGTAGGGCTCTGCATCTGCACCGATGTAGTGATCTCGTCCGGGCCGATGTGTGGATCTGCGTCCGGGACCGATGTAGGGCTCTGCATCCGCACCGATGTAGTGATCTGCGTCGGGACCGATGTAGGGATCTGCGTCGGGATCGGTGTAGGGGAGCTGCATCGGGACCGGTGTAGGGATCTACGTCCGGGACTGGTGTAGGGATCTGCTTCGGCACCGATGTAGGGATCTGCGTCGGGACCGGTGTAAGGATTGGGATTGGGACCGCTGTTGGGATCTTCGGCACCGGTGTAGAGACTGGTGTCGGTGTTGCCCTTGGAGTGGGCATAGTTGTACCAAGTAGCCTTGGATCAATATTACTGTTGTTAATGACGTTGGTTGCTCCTCGTGTGGATAAACTTGAATCCAATAGGTACATAGGTATACCATCTGTGGGACCATTCACTGGGAATTGGTGTTCAACTCCAGATGGAAAAATTGACATTACTTCTTGCTGAGTGGCATAGACATCCTCTCTGAAGATTAAATTTGGGATGTCTTGCTGGATGCTTTCCATATCTTCATGAATTGCATCCTAATTATTATAAGATTGTAAGATAGTGGTTTGGTATCAGCAATAATCGGGACCGATACACTTACAATCTGCCTGACATCATGTCTCGTGCCCGATATCAATGTCAAAGTTGGTTGATATTCTTCAATGTTTGGCGTGATGTGCATATTGGTCAGTGCTAAAGTATTTTCCACTTGATCCGACTCAATTTGGCATCGACTTGTTGTTTTATTTCGACGTTTATTTCTCGCTTGACATCGGCCCCGATCGGCATCGGCAATGGTGTCGGGATATTCTGAGGGAGCGGGACCATCTTTATGTTTAATAGACCGAAAACGAAAAGTGTCTTGTGGTTGATATAATTGCTGTCTTTTGATCAAGTGCCCAAAAAGCATTGTATGCTGTCTTTATGGAGATTCTGGGGGTTTGTAAATATCATGTTGGGAGGTAAATATTTCGATTCGATAAAGGTCGCCTGAGCGTAGGATATTTGAGTGTATGGAACTTTCTCTGTTTTACCACCAGTGGCAAGGTCTATCTATAATTCAGGCAAATTGGACTCGAGGCATGCCTGAACTAAACTCACAGTAATGATTATTCACATACAGACTGAAAGCTTCTTCCCAGTCACTTTTTGTCCACTCTTTATCTGGCAAAGGGATAGGTATGATTGGGAAACCATTACTAGTTTTCCCAATGTAAATATTGGCTTCTTTGCTGTTGCTCGGTTAACCGTGAATGCTAAGTGAGGGTTTTGCTTGAGATTTTGCAAGCCCGTCATATAATCCAATATGTTTTGTTTCATTCGGTCAACGTCAGCCCGATATGTACTCATGAATGAAGGGGCGGAACACCCATCAAGCTGGCAATTTGTTCGTATCTAAAGCATAATCAGCTGTGTTTTTCAATGAGTTGCTGGAATATGCCGATCCAACAATTATGTTGGCCCCGAAAAACTCGGCTGTTATCTGCAATCACGTACCCACCGACTGCGCGACCTTGCCATCTGCTAATGGGAAGCAAACAAAACCACACTGGTCATCCCCATCTCTTTATATTGGTCATTCATTGTTTGATCAATCCGCCTGACATGATATTTTTGGCCAAACTGTGATATAATTGTTAGGTCGGCCTCGGACACGGGGCCGTATGACCGACCTTGCTTGTGTGTGCTCGTCATACCCCGCATTGAACACCTTTCTACTTCATCGTCAATGTCCTTACGTTCATTCTCAGTCATCTTGTCCCAGATATTCTTCATGGCGACTGTCCTGTGGCCAAACCAACCCGAGGTCTCTGCTGAAGCCTCTTCAAGACCCATAATATTTGCGATTTCCGCCCAAATTTTGATTGATGATTGTACCAGAGTACATCTGATCTTTTTGGGCGAAAGTGGTTGGATTTGAGCCATTCCTCGTTCAATTCGCCAATTGTTTGAGCACCAGGTGATGATCTCCTGAATTATCTTCAGATACACGCTCTTCGAAGTTGGCTACATATCACCTTACCTTTGTCCAAAGGCGACTTTCGGTGTCATCCTTAGCCCTTTTCCTCGACTGGCCCAGTAATTGAATATTACGACCAGTATGTGGTTTGTTAAGATGAATAGAGGCGTTCTTTGACTGTCCTTGCTTTCACAAAGTTTCTTTGAAAGGCAGAATTTGCTGTAGTTCTTCGACACTGAACATCTTCGCTTTCCGTTCTTGTTTTGTAATACTATGGTTGTGGT